>NKZA01000168.1:0-36587 GCA_002374405.1 Metschnikowia cubensis | reverse complement strand
CTGCATATAGATGCCTTATTGGTCTGCATACAATGCATCTACGAAGTACCTTGACTCCGTACATGCTAGGTACTTGTTGACAATACGGGCATGATTCCATCAACATTGGGGGTGGCGAGAGGCTCTGGAAAACAGGGCCGTCAGCCGTGGTGAGCGGATCTAAGGCTAAACCAGCAAAAGTTTAGCACTAAAGATAAAGGGCAGTTGATAAANGAGCGGATCTAAGGCTAAACCAGCAAAAGTTTAGCACTAAAGATAAAGGGCAGTTGATAAATCCAAACCCGCAGATACAGTATTTTTCAAACCCATTCAAACCAGCGCTATAAAACAATTCAAACCACATTAGCAAATCAAACAAACCAATACAGTGTTTTTGAAACTATTCAAGCCAAAGCGACAAAATGATTCATACTTTTTGCACACTCTTTCAACCCGAATGGTAATGTTTCACACCAACTTTAATCGAAATTCAGTGTGAAACAAGCCAATAATACAAAACGTTTCGTACTCCGCAGGCATTCAAAGCAAATGGCGTAATCCCTTTCATAAAACTCAGATTTTTGAAATTTTAATCTGGTGGATTGCGATATACAGTGTTTTTGAAAATCATTCAAACCAACACAGCAAAATGTTTCGTACTCCTTCGCACAATCTTTCAAACCAAAAGTTCACACCAACTTTCATTAGAATTCAAGATTTTGAAATGTTGAATCTGGAGGATTGCCTTATATGTAGTACATTTGGGGACTTTTGGGAGTCTTTAATATTAATCAGGTGCCAAACGGACGGAACTGAAATTGAAGGGTTACGGAACTTTTGAATTATTGGTTTGTTTAATTTGCTAGTGTGGTTTGAATCGTTTTATCGTGCTGGTTTGAATAGTTTCGAAAACCACTGTATCTACTACATTCGGGAGTCTTGTCGTACCAGTAAAAGACTAGAACGACGGAACTGAAATGGAAGGGTTTGGGAACTTTTGAGTTATTGGTTTTCTATTTTTGCTATGGAATGGTCTGTAAGAGTCTAGGGAGATCGAATAGGCCTGGACATTCATACACTACCAAGACGATTGGACGGCTAGACTTTAGAACTATGCAAAAACCCCTTTCACCCAATAGTGTATTATGTTTACTGGTGTGTTTTGAAGCATTCTGTCTTTTTGCTTCATATTTTTGTTGCCCTGGTTTAAGGTTTTGAAACACCGTACTACTATAAATGAATCCTTAACTTTTGGTACCATTTATTCTCTCTTGAAGGTAGTAACAGCTGACGTAAGTCGGATCCAGCCATACCCATACCTAAATTTGTTTCGTCCTTCACAACGCATGTACCTAAACTTGTATTCGTTGATGGCTCCTCAAAAGAGAAACCTTAGTGGCTTGTACAACTTTGAGAGAAACGAGCTACCGAAAACTCTCCACTAGAACAAAGGGGTTGTTGAGACGAAAAGCACCACCGATGCCCGAAGTGCCAGACGACCGAACGTCAATGTTGAGATCGGATACCGTAGACTCGAAATGTCTCTCTAGGTAATGTTCTACCGATAGTGGATTTAACAATATTTGGTTACTATTTCTATTTCTAGTATCCTATTTTTGGACCAATATGCGATGTCCAGGCGAGGCAACTCCACAATTCATCAACCATCTCCAGCAACAGAAAAATTACCCTTGGTAGAATGGTACTTTATCTAATAGAGCCAAACAGTACCAAAAGATGGTCTTGGAATTAAGAACTCATTAACTGCACATCTTGTGAAGGAGCCAGTGTTGAGAAAATAGACCCCCTCAAAAGATTGGCTAGTGGCTAGCCGACAGGATGCTTTGGAAAGCTTATTTTTTGCGCCGGACTAGGGTGGCAAAATGCTGTACAGGGTCATCGTGACGTTGTTCGTTTAGTGCAGGCCATTTTTAATCTCTGCGTTTGACAAGAATGGTGAACATGACACGAAGCCCCTCATGACCCCAGCATTACCTGTGCAGGTAATGTTCATGCAACAGTCATGTCAGCCTTATCTCCGTCTATTCCCAAGTGTCACACTTTTCGGACTTTTGCATGGTTGGCGCCTATAAAACATGAAGGAAGTCGCCTTTCCAGAGATCAATATTAACTCTCTATTCAAACAAAGCTCACGACATTATGAAATCGACCTTGGCTTTTCTTTTCTTCGCCATTGCTTGTGCAACCACGAGCAGGAGTTTCTATTCCAAAGTCAATGGCAAAGTGGAGGTTCTCAAGGTTTTCACTGACCCCAAAATCACCAATCGTCAATTTCTTATGGCGAGTGACTCTGACACTCTCCCTGTTCCTACTTTCACCTCAAAAAATGGAATTGTTTATACAGAAGAGAACAATCACCTAAAGTATTTTGGCGTGATCGACACCATAATGGTCATCGGCGAAAAAGACGTCGTGAAGCCGTTTCAATTAGAGTTTGATAAGTACTCGAAAGTTCGGAATTTGAACATCAGTCAGTGTGCCTTTATTCTGGATAATCGGGATAATCACTTCGGGGAGAACGCACCAGAAGCGGATTTGGTTAAGTGTTTTCCAGCAGATTTGTACTTATTGACGCCCGCAGAAGCCTCGAAACTCTCACTGCTCCCTGAAAATAAGTCTAAGCGAGAAGATGGAACGAATCTGGCAGGAGTAATTGAGTCCGATTTCAAATTCTTTGTGGAAAAACGCCATGTTTCCTCCACTAGTAGTGAGTCGGACCTGGATGCCTCTTCAAGTGGCATCAGCGTGGAGTCGAGTGGAATTATAGAAGCACTCAACCTGAAGTCTCCCACACCTTTAAAGGGCATGTGCGGAAACGCTCCCGTGCCTGGAAAGCCTATTGAAAAAGCAAGTCAATAAGGGATAGGTTTAGCTTTTGGCAATCCGGATACTGATTGCAACGCAGCCTTCACTTTTGGTTGTTTGTGGAGCCAGTTTCAGTGAGTTGGTTTCAGTGAGTTGGTTTCAATGAGTTGGTTTCAGTGAGTTGGTTTCAGTGAGTTGGTTTCAGTGAGTTGGTTTCAGTGTGTTGGTTTCAGTGAGTTGGGAGTTTGTTTTTTTCAATTCAAAAAGCCTTCTCCAAGTCCTCGACTCTTGGTCTCAATCTTCCTTGTGAAGGGTTGTCAAAAAGTCCTTGAAGTTTTGACTCGGAGTATACCAGTCTTCTGTTTTGAATATCCAGGTTTTGGACTTGCTCTAGTCGTCTAAACACTGCCCATTCGTCAACGTGGAGCTACGCTGCCTGAATGAGCTGGAGAAATACATTGGTATATGGTTTTTTTCGGAAGAATTTTGGACGGATGCTTGGGTTTTGCTGGAACTCTTATGCAACCCTAGACCTTGCCTGTATATGCAATGATTTCAAGCTTCCAACGAGCTAATTTAACGCATTCCAAGAGCGAAGACCTAAAACAACTGTATATTCTGAAAATAGTAGGAACCTCCGAACATTATGGATATTCTGACTTGTCTCTACTCTAAATAACGGGATTCTTCTTAAACTGGCTCCCATTATATCTGGAGGGAAGATACGTGGAGGTTTTTTGTCATGACTGAAGTTATTCTAGTGTGATAAATTCAGATTTGACTAAATACCGTAGTGTGATAAATTCAGATTTGACTAAATACCCTAGTGTCATAAATTCAGAATTGACTAAATACCCTAGTATCATAAACTCAGATTTGACTAAATACCCTAATGTCATAAACTCAGATTTGACTAAATACCTTAGTGTCATAAACTCAAAATTGACTAAATACCCTAGTATCATAAACTCAGATTTGACCAAATACCCTAATATCATAAACTCAGGCTGTTAGGAAAATCCTACGAGCACCGGAATTGAGTATTTAGTGTTGGTGAATTCTACTAACCAGGCTTAGTTTAGGCTCAGTCCCAAACCACACCTCTCATGATGAGATGGTGTGAAGCTTAGCATTCAAGGAGACTTGAATAGCGGGCATTGGGCTCTATTCAGATGGATGTATGTGATATGCCAGCTCCAGGGAGAATAAATAAGCACTTCTCCGGGTCAATGTGAAACATCACGATGTTTCTGTTGAACTTGAGCCATCAGTACACGTGAGTGTGCTGTATGGAATGAAGGGATCAGCCATGTGAGTATACTGCATGCTCGAGTTATTGTTTTAACAGATGAAACAGAGAAAAGCCTTGTTTGGTCGTGTAGATTTGCCATTGATTACAGAGATTATTGATTACAGAGATTATTGATTACAGAGATTATTGATTGCAGAAATTATTGATTACAGAGATTATTGATTGCAGAAATCATTGATTACAGAGATTATTGATTGCAGTGATAATTGGAGTAGTAGAGATTATTGATTACAGAGATTATTGAGTTCAGAGATAATTGGAGTAGTAGAGATCTGGGCAAATGGGTCTATAAGAAGGGACGAGGATCCTCATGGTAGGAGGACAGAAATAGAGAAAAGGATCTGGGAGTATAAGTTTAGATACCGATCCTAATATACATGAAGATGATTACAAGTTTCACACTAAAGTGAATAGTTGGAACTTAACCTGTACCTGTTCCAGAATACACTAAAGTGAATAGTTGGAACTTAACCTGTACCTGTTCCAGAATACACTAAAGTGAATAGTTGGAACTTAA
Organism: Metschnikowia cubensis; assembly: GCA_002374405.1. Classification (NCBI taxonomy): domain Eukaryota; kingdom Fungi; phylum Ascomycota; class Pichiomycetes; order Serinales; family Metschnikowiaceae; genus Metschnikowia; species Metschnikowia cubensis. The sequence goes on along the minus strand of NKZA01000168.1, from coordinate 31,953 downwards.
CCTGTACCTGTTCCAGAATACACTAAAGTGAATAGTTGGAACTTAACCTGTACCTGTTCCAGAATACACTAAAGTGAATAGTTGGAACTTAACCTGTACCTGTTCCAGAATACACTAAAGTGAATAGTTGGAACTTAACCTGTACCTGTTCCAGAATACACTAAAGTGAATAGTTGGAACTTAACCTGTACCTGTTCCAGAATACACTAAAGTGAATAGTTGGAACTTAACCTGTACCTGTTCCAGAATACACTAAAGTGAATAGTTGGAACTTAACCTGTACCTGTTCCAGAATACACTAAAGTGAATAGTTGGAACTTAACCTGTACCTGTTCCAGAATACACTAAAGTGAATAGTTGGAACTTAACCTGTACCTGTTCCAGAATACACTAAAGTGAATAGTTGGAACTTAACCTGTACCTGTTCCAGAATACACTAAAGTGAATAGTTGGAACTTAACCTGTACCTGTTCCAGAATACACTAAAGTGAATAGTTGGAACTTAACCTGTACCTGTTCCAGAATACACTAAAGTGAATAGTTGGAACTTAACCTGTACCTGTTCCAGAATACACTAAAGTGAATAGTTGGAACTTAACCTGTACCTGTTCCAGAATATGGGAGTACATATCATCACTCTCTACAGTTTCACATCCTGAAGACCGGCTGTTTCAAGAAATCCCTCAAGGGTTACCCGAAGCAGTAAGGAAGTATATAGAGCTAGCAGGTTCGCCTGATCAGATGAATCCTCAGGGATCTCTCTAAGGCATATTATAGTATTCGAATATACAACTGATACACTTTGTTTAATAATCCCAAAGTCCTGCACGAGTTCTAACGGGCTCGACTAAATACCCTAGTTTCATAAACTCAGATTTGACTAAATACCCTAGTTTCATAAACTCAGAATTGACTAAATACCCTAATGTCATAAACTCAGAATTGACTAAATACCCTAATGTCATAAACTCAGACTCATGGAAAAAGCTTGCATTCCTGTTTCATTCTGACTAGTCTGCAAGTTCTGGAATCAAACTCGTGTATTCCATCGAGTCCTTGAAATCTTGAAAGAAGGACAAGACCCGTTCCCACTCGAGGATTTGAAGTTCTGTATGAAGTTCTGCAGAAATAATCTTTCGAAAGTGAAAGACTGAAAGACATATTTCGACTAGTATCTTCAGAGCAAACATGAAGACCAAATCAACCCAGAATATCAAGAGGAAAAGAACAACCCAAGTGAGCAGAATTGGACAGCCGATGTGTATATTGCTGAACACTGCCACAAGCAACGTGGTCAAGGATTGAGAAGCTGGCACTTCAGAAAAATGTGTCAAGTTACTTAGTTCATGTACCTCGTGTGCTGTGGGGTCAATCAATAATGGAAAGATGATAGTGTACGATTGAAAGGCAGATCAAATGGTTTAATATTGGCAGGGGAATGGGTCCAAATGATCAATGGCAAATATTGGAGGTGGAGACGTTACATGAATGGAGTTGATGCCTGCTGGCTGGGTATTGAAAATTAAGGTCTGGGTCCGGATACTGTACAGAGTACATTTAAAGGCATACTTGACAGGACATACAATTAGTGTAGTGTAGTAGTGGAGTGTAGTAGTGGAGTGTAGTAGTGGAGTGTAGTAGTGTAGTAGTTTAGTGTAGTAGTATAGTAGAACAGTGTAGTGTAGTAGTGTAGTGTAGTAGTGGAGTGGAGTAGTAGAACAGTTTAGTAGTGGAGTAGTGTAGTGTAGTGGAGTAGTGTAGTAGTGTAGTGTAGTAGAACAGTGTAGTAGTGTAGTAGAACGGTGTAGTAGTGTAGTGGTGTAGAACGGTGTAGTAGTGTAGATGATTCATGAAACCTACTTCCGGTCTTGCCATTCCAAATGCCATGACTGACTCACAATTTCCCGTTTCAGTATTGTATTCTGTAGGGATTACCACAACCTATCAGATTGCTCAGACCTCCGTCACGCAGCATAGGCATTGCTGGTGGCTGGGATGTATGTCGAACCAGGCTTATATAGTGATGTGAAACACTTCTTCTACTCCCTGAAATATTTTGAACGAGTGTGGTTAGAACTGTCCATAATACTATTGTGGTTGTTTGGGTATGTTGTACTTACTCTCTGACTCTCTGACTCTCTGACTCTCCTCCTACACTATACTACTCTCCTCCTACACTATACTACTCTCCTCCTACACTATACTACTCTCCTCCTACACTATACTGTTGAGAGTTATAATATATACTCCCGTATTCTGAACGGTTATCAGGTTAAGTTCCAACTATTCATTTTAGTGTGAAACTTTAGTCATCATCTTTAATCATGTATATTAGCATCTGTCTCCAAACTTAGACTCCGAGATCCTTATTCTCAATTTCTATCCTCCTACCATGAGGATTCTCGTCCCTTCTTATAGACCCATTTGTCCCAAATCTCTACTACTCCCATTGTCTCTGCAAGCCAATGGCCAACGTTTAGACGAGGACTAGACAAAGATTACGCCTTTTGGTTTCAACACTTGAAAACCATTCGTGTCAATGAGTGGAATGGTCCGTACAGAAATACGGTGCTCTGGTGTGATGGTCACTTGGGCCATATTTTCAAGGGTAAAGGCTACAAAACTCCAACCAATGAGAGACGCTGTGCGGCATCTGTGAAGTTGAAGGAATAGTTCACTTTAATTAAAAGAATAAAGAACTCTCGCAAGTGTATTGATCTTTGATGCACGAACGTTCAACTCTTGGAATATGGCACCAACTCGGCTCTTCTCATCTGCTTGTACTCATTGCCAAACATAATCAAATACCTCCTTTTTTCTAAAGCCCAAACGTACATCTGGGCGCTGTTAATGGCAAGGAAGAGCCATGCACTCCAGTTGCCCACAAAAAACAGCAAACTCAAACCATGCCAACGACTCGAAAACTAGCCAAGAACTGGACGAGAGCTCTTCCTTTGTTTTCATCTGTGAATGATCACTTGAGCATGCAGTACACTCATGTATACCAATGTCTCAAGTTCAACAAAAAGGATACGAAACCATTTGAGTTATTGGTTTGTTATTTTGCTAGTGTGGAACTTTTTATCGCACTAGTTTGAATGGTTTTCAAAAAGACTGTACGTCCGGTTTGACCTTGATTGATATGGAAAGAATCCCAAATGATCCTAAATGTACTACATATAAGGCATCCTCCAGATTTAACATTTCATCACATCTAATCTAATGAAATTTAGTGTGGGTATTTGGTTGAAAGACTCTGTAATGAGTACGAAACATTTTGCTATGCTGGTTTGAATAAATTTCAAAAACACTGTAAAGAAACAAATAATTCAAAAGGTACTGTTTTGGATATTTAATTAAGACTTCACATAAAGAGCTTATTTCAAGTCCATGATCCTTAGCTTTTTTTAGTTTATCACTGAGTATAGAATCACTCTTCATATCAATCTGCGTCTTGAGGTTGGATGAGTATTGGGTGTCTTGGGCATCTTGAGGTTGGCCTTGATCAATCTTGATCAGTCTTGATCAGTCAGAAGACTGAGAATTGCTAGATCAAATCTTCGGACATAAGTACAAAATTTTTGACTTGTCAGTTTGTTTTATTTGCTAGTGTGGTTTGAACATTTTGCTGCCTCATTTGAATAGTTATGAAAACGCTGTATGAACGCTGTATGAACGCTGTATGAAAGCACTATAAAAACACTATGAAAACACTATGAAAGCACTATAAAACCACTATAAAAACACTATAAAAACACTATAACACTATAAAAACACTATGAAAACACTATAACACTATAAAAACACTATAAAAACACTATAACACTATGAAAACACTATGAAAACACTATAAAAACACTATAACACTATAAAAACACTATAACACTATAAAAACACTATAAAACACTATAAAACACTATAAAACACTATGACACACTGTACTCCTTCACATAGTCTTTTAACCAAAGACCCACACCAACTTTAATCAGAATTCAATGTACAGTGTTTTTGAAAACTATTCAAACCAGTGCGACAGAATGTTTCAAACTCGCCCGATAAAATGTTTCGAACCAAGAAGATAGAATGATTCAAACCAGTGCGACAAAACGATTCAAACCAAGAATTCAAAAGTTTCGAACCGTCTCCAGTGCTGTTCTGTTCGTTTTATCCCTTGAGTGGTACGGCAAACCCCAATGCATATGAGGCAATCCTCAAGATTTACATTTCAGAATAATAAACTTTATTAAAGTTGGTGTAAAACATTACGCCATGGTTTGAAAGACTGTGAGGGGTACGAATCGTTTTGAATCATTGGTTTGTTTAATTTTTCTGCGTTAGTTTGAATAGTTTTGAAAAACTGTAATGAAAAGTTGAATCTGGAGAATTTGCTTGTATGCAGTACGTCCATATTGTTTTTGGGATTTTGCAATACAGTATTTTTGAAAACCATCAAACCAAAGCCACAAAATGTTTTGCAATCCTTTGCATACTCTTTCAACCAAATGTTCACACCAATTTTATTTGATGAAAAGTAGGAAAATCCTTTATCGCATCTTGTCTGGAGATAATATTCCCGTTAACCAGACAAGATGCGATAAAGGATTTTCCTACTTCTTCCTCACAATTTCTAGTATATCAGGTAAGAAAAGAACCATTATATTTTGATAACGGAGGTCCCCTCTCCGGCCTATCTCTGTGCGCCCAAGGAAGCAGACGGAGAACTTCGTTAGCAAACAGAGATAGGCCGGAGAGGGGACCTCCGTTATTATTAGATACGAGAGCTTAAGGATGGTTCTAGCCATTGCAGTGAAGCAAGGGTTGGTGATAAGACAGATGGATGTCACGACTGCGTTCTTGAATGGAGTGTTAGAAGAGGAGATCTACATGAGACAACCAGAAGAAGTTGAATCTGATGATTGTCTTGTATGTACAGTTTTTTCCAAAACTATTCAAACTCTAACCATAAAACGATTCAAACCACACTAGCAAATTAAACAAACCAATACTTTAGAGAGTTTCCTACCCGTCACACTTCAGTTCCTTTCGTCTTAACCCTTGATGAATATTGCAAGACTCCTAAATTTATTACATCTAAGACAATCATCCAGATTTAACATTCATTACATTGAATTCTAATGAAAGTTGATGTGAACATTTCGTTTGAAAGACTGTGCGAAAGAGTACGAAACATTTTGCTGCGCTGGTTTGAATAGTTTTCAAAAACACTGTAATAGATTTAGGAGTCTTGCAATACAGTTTTTTCCAAAACTATTCAAACTCTAACCATAAAACGATTCAAACCACACTAGCAAAATAAGCAAAACAATAATTGAAAGAGTTTCGTATCCTTTTCACTTCATTACGTCGGGTTTGTCCTTGATGAATATGGAAAGACTCCCAAATGTCCCCAAATGATCCGAAATGTCCCCAAATGTCCCCAAATGTCTCCAAATGTACTACATATAAGGCATTTTCCAGATTTAACTTTTCAAATAGTGAATTCAATGAAAGTTGGTGTGAGCATTTGGTTTGAAAGACTATGAGAAGGAAACATATTCCCATATTGGTTTGGATAATTTCGAAAAACACTGTAATCAAGGGTCAAAACGGACGGAATGGAGAGGGGTACGAAATCTCTAAATTATTGGTCTAAATCGTTTTTTTTTTTTTTTTTCTTTTGCGCTGGTCTGAATCGTTCTGAAAACACTATAACAGTTTGTGATTTTTCGCAGCCATGGTTAATCCAAGGAAATAGTATGAATACACATTTTTTTCGAGAAAATATCGAGGAGAATGAATCTGCCGCTGATTATTTGCTCTAGTGCTTTTTGGCGACTTGAAACGGCCACTTGTTAAGGAACGAAGTGGGAAGGTGAACGAGCCCAGGGCACATAACCAAACATCATAAACAGACATCCACCGGACAACTCCCTGTTGAACTTTGTACGGTACATGGACAAGCACAGTTTGGGAGTCAGGGCTTTTGGTTTCTGTTTACGTGATAGTGACGTGGATACCAGTGGCCCACATGACTACCAGTGGCCCACGTGACTACCGGTTGCTACCACGTGACTACCAGTTGCTACCACGTGACATTGTCGTGACCTCCACGTGACTATGCTAACCTGCATACTACCACTTTAGTGCGCGCATGCCCTGCCCTCACGGCTGAGGGGGCTCCAAACCTTTAGTTGGCTTTAGACACGATCTGTCAGGCCCAGGGCCCATAACCACCACTTTGGAAACTCACCCGGGCTCATAACCACATCCACAAAAACCCCAATAGCAACAGGGTTCATAACCACCTTCCCTGGTTCCCGCGGTTTCAGGTACAATCCGCCAGGCACCTCCAAACATGGGCCACGAGCACAATCCGGTGGAACAATCGGTCGGAAACAATCCAAGGCCTCAGGGCTCATATCCGCACAGCCACACAAAATCAATGGTACTGCAGACAACCAAGCGACCGTGGCCGTTCCCCCCCTAAGCATAACCCCATGATGTGGGGGGTAGGCAGTGAGCCATTTAAGTTGATTTACGTTGAGATTTCGAAAATTCAAGAGACTAATTTTTTTTTTTACTTTGACAGGGCACGGGACTGCAGGTAGCCGCCCTCGGCTCTGTGGCCCCCACCACCGGATGTATGGATCGACTGCATGGGCACACCAACGGTGTATATTTGCGCCCACGATCGAGCATGTGGACTGGTTCTCTGGAAAGCCCCCGGTCAGTTTTCTTTGCGCTTTTTGATGTCGCATTTTGTCGTCTGTCTGCATGTTTGGCGCACTCCGGCAGGTGCAATGGCAGGGAATGGGATGCACGGGTGTGCCCCCCCACGCACATTTCCACATGCCCACCACACAGCCCAGGAGTACAGATTAGGCAACAGACTGCCGAGTTCAAAACGACCGAGGGTTGGTTTATACCTTCATCAAAGCTTTCCCTCTGGAAACAACCGGAAGCTTAACCTCGAAGGGAAAGCGCAATCTGTGCATCGATACATACGCGACATGCATGGTCCGGAGACCGACATTCTTAGTGATGCTTTAGAGGGCAATGCACCGGTGCCCCCCAAAAAACCGAGGGTGCCTACGTGCAGAACCGGGGGCACCACAGAACAGTGGAATTCCGCAAATACTGCCACCCTGGCTAAAAAAAAACACCGCTCCGGCACCGTAGATAAGGCGCTTGTCAAAATCCCGTTTTTTCGGCGCCTGACGGCCTCGGATTTCTTTCCGGATCTGGCTGGGGCTTTCCCTCTCGACCGTGCATGTCCACATACAAAGGTGTCTGTAGCAATGACGTCGAGCATGCAGCGCGTCTTAAGTATTTGCCGCACAGAACGGTCAAGGCATCGGCCGCTAAAGCAGAGACAGCAAGAAATGAAAGCAATGACCTCAATAAGCAAGATGTTTACAAACCACCTCCTCTTCTTGCGGGCAAAAAAGTGGGCTCCTGGGGCCAAAAGCACGGCGAACGGCGGGTCGTGCGCGGCACAAAAACACATATGCGGTACTCATGCGCAATCGCTCTCTGAACAAGCCCGGTACCAGGCCTGCACATAGCTGTGCATATCAGGTACCATGAGCTGGTCTACCGTATACCCTTGCCTCTTTTCTATAACTCTTTTTGACGTGATAAAACAGGTATTCCGCCCTCGTTTACCCTGTTTCCGCTTGCAAACCCCGGCTCTCTTCTCTCCTTTCCGGTCCCTACACCCCACCGGCCCAAATCCGAGGTTTTCCGGCTCCCAGAAAAGCGTACCCCGAGTCTTCATTCCGACCCGGCTTAGATCCGTTCCTCGGTTTATATACTTCATTTCCGGACACCCCGACCAGATATTTCCGTATTGGGAAGTCCATTCCTATTTATTGGCTCAGAAGTTCGTCTTTGACTCAGACAGACCCCTTAAGCGAGCCACGAGCGGCATATACCGATCCGTACTGCCGAAAAAACGTCCCGAAGTTTCAGGAACGGTTCAGGATTGTTTCAGACTTTTAGTCGAGTTTCAGACGAGTTTCAGACGAGTTTCAGCCCAGTTTCAGCCCAGTTTCAGACTGGTATATTAAAGGATCCCTGAAAAACAGTTAGTCACACCCAGCCAGAGGAAACAGTTTTGTATCATCCTTGTTCCATATTTGTTTCACATTTGTTTCATCCTTGTTCCATCCTTGTTTCACGTTTGTTTCATCTTTGGTTCATCTTTTTTCATCGTTGTTTTGAAATTTACAACTAGCTCTGACATCTAAAGCGGCTAAACCAGTTTACTTATAGTTGGTTGAAACGTTTGGGCAAGATCTTTTTGACTGTTTCACATTTGTTTCACATTTGTTTCAGACCAGATTTACATTTGTTTCACATTTGTTTCAGAAACCAGACCATCAAAGCTTGAAAGTGGAAAACTCTCTGTTACTTGAGACCTTCCGATTAGATTGAGTTTTAACTGTTTTAGAAAAGTTTCACAAGTTTCACATTTGTTTCACATTTGTTTCACATTTGTTTCACATTTGTTTCAAATTTGTTTCACAAGTTTCACTGCCCTAAGCGCAAATACAGAGGTTCTGGTTGTTAGATTATTCTGTTGATTAAAGAACAGTCTAGACCATAATTTCATTAGTGGTCTCTCAGTTGTTTCACATTTGTTTATTTGTTTCACATTTGTTTCACATTTGTTTATTTGTTCCACATTTGTTTCACATTTGTTTCAGCTGTTTCAGCCTTTGTTTTCATGGACCAATCATACATCATGGGACCCATCGATCCTAAGCAAGTGCCTACGACGCACCGAGGAGGCTACGAAGAACAAGAGTACATGCGGCAAAACATGGAGGTGAAGAGCCAAGTCCCCCAAAATGCAGTTTTGCCCCAGGCAGTCCGAGGGGTGGCCCGAGGAGGAGGCTACCAGGATTACGGGGGTATGGACGTGCATATGAACGACCCGAGGTGTGTGCCGCAGGATGTGGCGATGCAGGTGCGGGACATCGAGGTCAAACGGCAACGGGCCATGTTTGGGTACCCGCTTGCGACCGGGGCCGGAGGTATGGGCGGAGGCGTGGCCGCAGGTACGGGTGTTTCGGGAAACGGGGTGCTTGGAAGTGGCCTCGGGACCCCCGGATCTCTTGGCACCCTCGGTAGTGGTGGGAATCTAGGCACTCTTCCGCTCAAGTCGCTTCCAGGAACCATTGGCCTCGGGAACGGTACCCTCGGGAATACTGCAACAGCCCCAGGAACGGGAACCCTAGGCAATGGCACCGGAATTGGAACCCTCGGAACTGGCCCCCTCGGTGCGTCCCTCTCCGGCCCCAATATCCCAGTTTCCGCACAAAACCCATCCGTCTCCGCACCAAGTGCACCAGTTTCAGGCCCCAATACCCAAGTCCATGGCCCCGGCGCCCATGTCGGCGGCCCCAGTGTAAATGTGGCCGGAAGTGTGGGCATGCCTGCATACACACCGTACGCTCTATCTGCAGGTCTCGGCGCGAACTTGATCTCTTCCAACAACTCCGCCTACAATATAGGCTCCTCCGTCATCAACAGCATGCTTGTGCCTGCTCCGGGTGACCACGTCCAGGTAAAGAAAGAGGACCACGAGCTTGGCCTCTCAGACCCCCTCGCAGACTACGACCCCTTGAAACATACGCGCGGGCTCAAACCGCCCATCCCCCCTCTTCACGTCCAACAGCAGATCAAAAACCCCGACCCGAGTGTCGAAAACTCGGACCCACAGAACGTGATCCTGACCCGCTGTTCCCGATGCAAAAAGGAGTTTGTTCAAAACCTCCTCCGCGCCAAAAACCAGTCCACGGCCAGGGGCACCATGGAGCCCAAAATCTATAAGTTGTGTAACCATTGCCGAGACCTCCAAAGACAGCGGTCGCGGCGGTGGCAAAAAAAGACCAAGGATAAGGAGGGCGCGTGCCGGCGGTGTGGCAATGAGATTCCGGCCAGTGAACAGAACTATGTCTTGTGTCCGGTGTGCAGGAACAACCTTCGGTCCCGCAAGGCCAGCCGTGCAGCCAATGGCCGGTGTGTGCACTGTTCGGGGCCGATTGGCGATCTGATTATTTCGGGTGGTGGTGGTGGTAGCGGAGTCGGTGCCTCGGGCCGTGGGTCCGGGCAAGGTCCAGGTCTGGGACAAGGACAAGGACAAGGCCAAAATGCCGGAGTTGGAGTCGCAGTCGGAGTCGGAGCTGGAGTCGGAGCTGGAGTCGGAGGTGGAAGTGGAGCCGGCTCTAACGGACTAGGGTTCGGCTCGGACCGCCGCCGCTCATCGGCTTCTCGTGCCGCAGACTTTAAAGTGTGCCAGAGATGCAGGGAAAACGATAAGATCCGGCGGACCAACCTTGAGAAAATGGGCAACTGCAACCGGTGTGCCAAGGCCTTGGAGCCCCGTGACCACGGACGCAACAAGGTGTGCACGCTGTGCCGGGATAAGAAAAAGAAGAATGGCGACCCGTTCGTCCTGCTGGCAGGCCTGGGCCATTCTGGTCTTTCGGGCCATTCTGGTCTTTCGGGCCACCCGGGCCATTCGGGACGGCCCTCCACTGGCGGACACGCGTCTTCGGGCGTGGGCGACGTTGCGGTGGATATGGTGCCTTCGGGGTCATATGTGCCGGTTGAAGGCATGCTCCCAGGTGTTCCCATGCAGTCCATGGCGATGCCCCAGCAGGAGTATGGCATGAACTATGGCCAAATGGTGCCGGTGGTGCAGTCTGACATGTACAAGTCCATGCAGGGCCAGCCGCCGATGGACCAGCAGTACTCCTACTCCCGGTCCTACCCAAAGTGACTGGTGCAGGGAGTAGGAGGCTCAGGATCTGAATCGAACAGAAACAGAACTGAAGAGAGCTGAACAGAGCTGAACCGAGTTGAACCGAGTTGAAACTAGTTGAACCGAGTTGAATCGAGTTGAATAGAGTTGAATAGAGTGGAACCGAGTTGAACCACTCAGGAACATTCACGTGGCGGGCTATTGATGCTGTACATTTGGGTGTTTGAATCTGCCCTTCACATCTAAAACTGCTAAAACAACTTAAGCAGCACAGCATAGCCTCTGGTGTCTTTCAAAATGGTTTTGAGTGGTTTGAGTGATTTTTGAACAGATTATGCGGCCCAGTTGATTCATCAGTTGGTACCGAACTGAAGCTGTTGATCTAGAACAAGTCAGTTGTTCTGAAAGGGGCTTGAACCAGTTCTATGGGTTCTAGGAGCTTTGAAACAGCCCAGAAACGACCAGAAACGACCAGAAACACTGTTGACTCTACCTGCATTGGCAGCCATTGCGCCGCTGCCTGAAAGCTTTATTATTGCCCAAAATGCTAGGTTACCGTCCTGAAACACTCATGAAACAGACACGCAGTGCCCGTGACAGTTGCCTGGATGTACGGATGTGCCACGTGACCCCGACTCTGGGCCCGCTACCTTCCGTCCGTCTAGTGTATAATCAAAGGGTTGCTTTTGACCCTACTATGTAATGTTTAGAAATACAAATATATCCCTCACCCGCTTGTGTGGAGCACCGGCTCAAGTTACGGGACTGCACACAAGCACGTATGTCACATGCAGGCATTTACAATTCCCTGAATGAATGGCACTCGAAATCTGTGGACAAAATCCGTCCAGGTGATTTAGAATGGCGGATCTATTGGTGCTTCAGAATAGGCTCTGGATTTCCTATTTAGGGAATGCTGCGCAGACATATGCCTGCACGTGATGTTGGAGTGTAAATATATTAGAGAAGAAATTGCCCAATCGGGATAAGGGACAAAATCAGTACAAGGAGGCTGGGCAGTAGTTGGCCGGAGGCACTGATGTTTGCGGACACGGAGTTGTCGTTTTAGACCCGGGGACCTGCATCTAGTCACGTCCCCTTCATAACCAATGCCTACACCTGCCTTAGCGATCACCTAACCACTTACCATGCACAATGCCGTCAGTACATCTGGACTGCACATATGCAACTTTAGTCAAAATTTCCGTTTTTGTATTTGACCGGGCATACGGAAGCACTGCCCGAAATGGGGTTGGTTGGATACGGTGTGGGGATGTACGGGTGTAGAACGGTGTACGGGTTTTTTGCACTTAAGTCCTGGGTATATACAGGCCACGGGCGCGGGTGTTTTTCCCAAAATTGGAAGGGGGTCTTGCCAAGCCAGGTCGTGCTTGCAAAAACCTTTCAACTCAACCCGCATAGCCTGCATGGATCTGCGTATGCTGCGGTTTACACTGCGGCGTAAGTAGTGTTTCTCTAACCATAAGATGCTCAGTGAGTGCGAGGCCCGATTTATGTGCGACATACATGGACATGCGGCGTCAAGTGGTCTACATGCAGGCCAGACACTAAAAGTGCCGAGGGATTCCGGCAAATCTATGACCGGAACTAAGAAATGTCCTTCATTCTTTGCCGCATCCATGCAGGACTGACTCGTATAGGGTCCTCTAGCTTTGCTCAAGCTTCGGTACAAGGGTGCTCCAGATATACTCACAACATCCACTAGGATATCGTCTCTTTCTGTGGCCTGTTTCATCGGTGTTTCATCGGTGTTTCATCAGTGTTTCATGTTGTTTACACTACGCTCTGATGGCCCCATGTTCTCTAAACTATTTTCAGAAAATCGTGTTTTCCTATATTCATATCTTATTTATTTTCAACTAGTGCATCAAGATCTACGTTTCATATTTTGGGATCTGCACGTTTCACAATCCGTTGTTTCATGTTTGTTCGATCTGTGTCTCATGTACTTTATGTTCTCTATGTCGGCCGTCCGCTATGCTAACAGCTGTCGGCCGGACCCGTTGTTCGTCAGATGTTCTCGGCTAATCCTCCATCCATTGTTGTCATATCAATCGCCTAAATCCATGCCATTGTTCTTGCTGTGCCTGCACTCAGCGCACCATACAATCTTCACATCAAGACACCTGAAACACTCGTAGCCGCTCCCACTCTTCGCGCCCTCCAAACCCACACCCGCAACTCCTGCTACTACACTTCTTCCTTGGCACCACGCCACTTTCTTTTGTCTCCAAAAAAACTGGGCACCGGCCTCCTTTTATATTTGTGGCTCGTGCACAAACGCAAAACGCACAACCACAAACACAACCGCGAAGCAAGTATAAAGAGGACCGTGGAAGCTTATTTTGGCCCCCCCCAAGATTTTTACAGCCAAACAAGCGCGCACTGCACACAAGCCCTCGCTGCCTACGCTTCCACTCCACGATTACCGCCGGAGGTGGACCGCCAAACCCAGCACGCCACGTTTTTTCCGTTTGCAGCCCCTCTTTTACCCCTTTACCCCTTTCTTCTGCACTTTACGTGGCCATGCTCCACCACCGTAATACGTCGTCGGGCTCGTTGGCCGCCAAAGAAAAGGAGCTTCCGCCGATTCCTCAGCTGCTGCCCGGCTCCCAAAAACTGCTGCCTCTTTTGCGGAACCTGTCGTTTGTTTCCGAGAAGCTGCCGGTTGTGTTACAGCTGCCGGGCTTTCAAAAGCTGCCTGTTTTCCAGCGCCACGATTCCCAAAGACTGGACTTCCATAGGCATGAGTTACTGAGACATAATTCCCAGAGACTGGACTTTCAAGGTCTCGATTCCCATTCCCAGTTTGAGACCCGAAAACTGCCGGTTTCTCATAACAAGTTTGTCCCTCAAAAACAGACGTTCCAAACCCAGAACTTTTCCAATCTGAGCTTCAAAGACCAGAACTTTCAGAACCAGAACTTCCCGAATCAAAACTTTAAAGAGCAAAGCTTCCAGAACCAGAGCTTTGTACCGCAGCCCGAACCGCTCATGGCGCCAAAGTCTCTCAACCGCAAGAACGTCAAGAAACTCCTGTTCGACCCAGCCCCCGCCGACCCGAATTTACCAGACGACTATTCAGCCGAAAGCAGCCGGTTCGACATTCTCCAGAAACCGCGGACCAAGAAACACCCCCGCCCAGCGCCGCTTCTCAACCTAGCCAAGCCTGCTGCACCCACCGGCCTTGGAGCAGGCGGACTAGTGTCGTCTCTAAAAAATTTGGAGTTATCCAACACCGCCAGTGATCCCAATGCAGAATACATGACCAGAGCGGCGGGTTCCGCTTTGGGCGGTGCCGCCAACCGCCACAGCGTCCATGGGAAAAGGCAGACCATCATTTCGTCCATCTCGCCCACAAAGTCCATGAACACGCCGCTGCCCCGTGACTCTAAGCCTTTGGCCTCACCTCTACCGTCCACACCTATCGCTACTACGTCCACTTCCATGAATTTACGCGACGACGATTTGGTGCATCTCAAGGACTTGGGGTCGGGCAACTCCGGAGTGGTGCTGAAGGTGCTCCACATCCCGCTGCAAAAGACCATGGCCCGCAAGGTGGTGTTGATAGACTCAAAGTTGGCGGTGCAGACCCAGATCATCCGAGAATTACGCATTATGCACGAGTGTCGTTCTCCCTACATCATCGACTTCTACGGGGCGTTTTTACGCACGAATAACTCCATTGTTATTTGCATGGAATACTGCAACTGTGGATCTCTTGATAAAATCTTACAGCTCTGCGCTCCAAAGCGCTTCCCCGACTACGTGCTAAAAAAGTTGCTGCTTTCCATCCTTTCTGGCTTGGCCTATCTTTACGATACGCATAAGATCATCCACAGAGATATCAAGCCGTCAAACGTGTTGATGACGCACAAGGGTGAATTCAAGCTCTGTGACTTCGGCGTGTCACGTGAACTCACCAACTCCATCGCCATGGCCGATACTTTCGTCGGCACCTCAGTGTACATGTCGCCCGAGCGGATCCAGGGCCTGACCTACGGCATCAAGTCGGACGTATGGTCCATGGGATTGATGCTCTACGAGTTAGCATCGGGAAGAGATGTTTGGAGCGATGAAACAGAGAACGAGGAGAACCATGAAGATGAGTCCAGGCCCAAGGCACCAGGTGCAAGGAACGCAGGCCCAGAAGGCATTTTGGATCTCTTGCAACGCATTGTCAATGAACAATCCCCTACACTCTCCGGGAAAATGGATATGGCATCCCATGGGCCTTTTGATACAGAGTTGACGTCGTTTATTGATGCTTGTTTGATAAAGAATGATTCTCAAAGGGCTTCTCCTCAGGCTTTACTCCAACACCCTTTCCTAAGGGACGTGGAGAGCCAGGAGAAGAAGGTCAAGGTGTGGGCCAAGTCCATCCGGAAACAGCACAAAGGTGATTGAGTCTGTAAACTGCTTTCACCAAGAATGAGCTAGTCCAGACTTTTCAGGGTGGGTCAGAGAAAGCACCAAGGCATTGAGACTCGGAAGGTACTGAGGTCTGTTGGTATAGAAGACCCGGTGAAACTTACAACCCCTCCGAAGCATGGCGTTGATGGTATCACTCAGATGGCAATCTGCAGGTTCGTCGAAAACCTGGTGGTTCAGACAAAGGCCGAAGTCTCGGTCACAATGCAACCAGCGAAGGTTCCGGCGAGAAAGGGCTTCGTCTTTCTTGGACCGGCTCTTTTTGGACGGATTGTGAAGCGGTGTTGTATTCGGCTTCGCGTTTAGTGGTTTCACATTCACTAGATTACCGGATTTGGAAGGAGTTCCTAATTTGGAAGAATTTCCCGATTTGGATGGAATAGATGGAATAGATGATTTTTCTAAACTGGATGGAATAGATGGATTCGCTGGATTGGATGGAAGGAATGGGTTTCCTGATTTGGACGGAAGGAATGGATTTCCCGATTTCATCGGAATAGATGGACTTCCCGATTTGGAAGAGACTGCGGGTGTTATTGAATTTGAATTCTTTTCCGGTGAATCAGATGTTTGCAGAATTCCAGAATCGGGGGACATCTCCAGCTGGTCATGACCTGTATTCAAGGCGCCGATGGTCTCCAAGAGTTTTTCAAGCAAGTACTTGTCCTTAAACGAAAGCACCACCTGCAGGATATACTTATCGGGATAGTCTTGGTGGCATGTGGAAGGAATCATCGTCTTGCAAAACATCGTCAAAGTGTACCTGGTCTGGTTGTGTGCCATACCGGACGATACCCCACACTGCACACCCAACCTGAAGGCATTGGCCAGTCGTGCAAACACAAGCACGTGATTGAACTTATTGGAGTACTTTCCCAAAAGCTCCGGTGACTCCTGCAATGCAACCACATCAGTGAACGTGAAGCGCAGATGGTCAAGCTTCAAATGGTGAATCACCAAGAGACAATCGTTTGCTTCTTTGGCGCAGTCGTTGAGGAGAATCAAGACTCGTCCATTGGGCGATGCCGCCAACACCTCACTGAGCGTATCCTCACAAAACGAATAGAAGGGCAACGCAATATCAAGAAGAAAACAACAGTCGTGGACGGAAACATTTTCACTTAACTTCACCAACGAGTTCCGGGGCAGTCGCACCTGCATATAATCCTGGAACCCCCCCGCCAAGTCTTTTCCAAATGTGGGGTTCATGAGACATGGCCATCTTTGATGCACGTCATATGAGTCTCTCTCCAGCAATGGCATTTGTTCAATTCGTTTGCAGTTGATGCACAACCCTTCACCACACGAATTGCCGGATTCGGCCATTACATTTTTCGGTGCATGCACGGACTCAGGAACTATTTCGCTCTTCTCCGTCTTTTTTTGGTGCAAACACCGTGAATGAGGAAACACTAAGAACTTATTGGATGGCAGCCAAAGTCCGTCCGCTGAGGTGTGCACCCTTCCAATGGTGATGCGCCCAGGAACTGAGCTTGGAGCGCCGGAAAAATCGGTGGAAAAGTCCACGGCAACATGTTTCACCCGAAGCAATACGCTTCCTGGCGGTGTGGCGAGCTCGTGCCGTAGGATAAGCGATTCCTTAATCTCCACATGTTTCTTGGACATTTGCAGATTGAAGTCCATGTGGTCAGTGCTGATCCTGCGTCTAACAGGCAAGGCACTGACAAAGTAAGGAAAAGAATCGGGCGACTCATCTCCAGGGGTGTGGAGCACGATTTGTTGCTCCAGGGGAGTCGTCGTCATT
The DNA here is from genome assembly GCA_002374405.1 of Metschnikowia cubensis. Classification (NCBI taxonomy): domain Eukaryota; kingdom Fungi; phylum Ascomycota; class Pichiomycetes; order Serinales; family Metschnikowiaceae; genus Metschnikowia; species Metschnikowia cubensis. Next base: position 14,965 of record NKZA01000168.1, on the reverse strand, counting down.
CTAAAGAAAGAATCAGAAAATCAATAAGTTAGAAAAGTAATAAGTCAGGGAAGATCTGAACTAGAACTGAATATTGCCAGAACAAGAATGCAATCGTGATCGTATCAGGAGCAGTGGAAAGTTGACTTTTTTTGAATAGTTGCAAGGATCTGAAGGCTGGTGAATATTATTCAAAAAGTTCTTTGGTGGATCTCTGCAATTTCTTGGAACTGCTTCAATGGCTGTTGGCTTTTGGTCGGAAGCGTCTAAATGGATCTGGGGACTCTTTAAAGCGACTTAGACGCGACGGAAATAAGCGTCTTTTTATCGCCCGGATTTGGAACTGGGGTGGTTTGGCTAAAAATAATGGGCCAATGTTAAGTCAGTTGAGAAAATAAACAATCGGTGTGAATATTTTCTACCTCTTTTGAACAATCTCTGATAAGGTACTCACAATGCAAGCGGGTGCCACAGGAGGAAGGAACGGAAAGATTCCGCAAACGGCAGGTGGAAACGAGGGTCTTTGAATGGGCTTCAACACCACAATGGGAGGCACGGATTTCCTTATGTTTGACAATAAGTCAAAGGGATTAGACCTGGTGGTGGTAAAGGGAGTAGGATGTAGATGTGGTTTTTTTTCGTTTCAACGTCTGCACCTCTTTCGCGTACCTGGTCGAAGCTTGATGCGTATGCACGCTCTATCGCTTATTCCACATGGACGAGCATGTGCGCCCAAAGATGGCTCTAACACGTGCTTTCTGAACGTTGGGACATACAGTCACGTGCAACATTCCCTCATCTCTGCTCCCATCTCTTCCCATTCTCCATCATCCTTCTTCTTGTCAACGTTTCTCCTTTTGGGGTTTTCCCGTTCCAATTCGCGTAATGTCATCCGTCCCCTCTTTCCCCGTTTCCAAGACTGTGTCGCTTGCCGAGTGTACGGGTGTGGAACGAAACGCACGATTCGCCAGGTAAAAGAACTTCCTGCATCTAAACTGCAGGTGGTGTAGGCCTAGCCCTGTTTCCCCAGTCAGTAACCACACACGGTGTTTCTCATCCTGTTTTCCCAGTCCAGTTTCTCTTTTTTTTTTTTTTATTTTGAAGATATGCACTGGACTCACTTCAATGGTCAGAAAAATATGTTAGAGCCACCTTAATTCAAAGTTCACTTTGTGAGTTTCTTTAATTTAAGCACCAACGGTTTGCACACGTGATGCGCCCCAGTTTCTCTGCGGCACAGCCATGAATTCAACTTTGAACAATGTACCTGCAGCCACTGACCAGAAAAGACGTGATGCAACTTGTTTGTTCTTTAAGGGTTTCGCGCATTGTCAACAACGGCCCTTATTGTTCAGTAATCATTCGACGAGCCCCTAGGTGCAGGACTATAGCCCTATAATTAGCTTTCGGCGAATGAAAATGGACTTTAGAGCCGTTTTCCTGGGGAAGTCCGAGCCGAAAATTTCCATTCAATGTGCTGTCCTTTGGATTTGCGGCTCGTATAATTGGCTGGTGCTAGCTGACATTGCAGGAAGGTTTTTGGATCACGTGGGAGCAACGCCACTGCCTCGACCACCATTTCATTGTCTAGCCCCTCTGAGCCGCTTGAGGCACGAGCATGCAGGCGCCCACGGGTTCAAGCTTCATCGTCGAATGTCGCCAGCCACAATCCCAAAGCGGCAGGCGAAACCCCGGGTTCGGAATCGCCCGTCACGTGGCCTTCTAGTTACGTCACAATACCAGTCACGTGGACATCAATTGGTCCTCACGTGGCCAGTGTGAGAACGGCATAACCCCATGCAACTGTTCCATTTTCGGCAATTCTTTCCGCAAAACCAGCTCCCCTAAACCAGTTTTCCCAAACCGGTCCCCCGCCCTCGAAACCAGTTCCTGCAAAAACAGACGGCCTTTTCGGATCACCTACCCATATCAGTAGGCTTTATTATTCATTAGTATAAATATAGTCATACCCCAATCCCACGAAAACCTATGACTCCAATCCCTAGGTGTGAACATCCTTGTCAATCAAATGCCATGTGAACTCATAAGTAGCCAGCTTGGGCTTTGAGTTGATTTTCAAGTGGCAAGCAAAAGAATAAGTAGGATAAAGAAAAGTACCCGTCTGTTTTTTTCAACGGGGGATCGGCATCCCTTTATATCCCTGACGCATGTAGTGAGGGGTTTCAGATTTGCAACCACAAACGCGTGCGGTGGCGCATCTTGTGAGGGGTTTGTAATTGCAGCCACAAACACAAATAAGTACAAACAAACAAATAAGTATAAATAGAGGTCTTTCCCTGCGTCTTTACCCCCCTATATTTTTGACCCCTTCTCTTTCCCACGTCTGCCCTTTGTCTCCCCTTCCCATCCCTTCCCTTCTCTATCTCTACGTCTCCCTCTACCATCCCCCACCCTTTTACCCCTTCTTCCCATTCATTCCTTCATCCCTTCTCTCTGCGGTTTTGCCTTTGCTCATCCTTCATTACTTCTATATATCCATCATATGTTTGCCGCTGTGATCCATTGTGATACGCCTCTCCTGATTCTCTCCTCTCCGGAGTCTAATTTGATGGCTGCTCTTTGCTTTTCCCATTCTGTCTCCCCATCCAAGTCTTCCTCGATGATCTATTGACTTGTCTATGGCCTCAGCCTCCTACTTTTCCTCCAATGTTCTCTTCTATCAGAGCTTACCAGCTTTTACTAACGAATCGAATGAATAGGGTGTCTACTAGAGCCATATCACTGATTGTTACATCACTCGTGTTTAGAACTACTACTAAATTGCATTTGAAGTTATAGAATCCCAAGCTCATTTATCAAGTCTAGTACAGCCCGCCAGTGATGACCATGGAGTGGATAGAGCAGAATCAGAAAGACAGGCGATGAATTGGAGAGTGAAGGGATAGAGAAGAAGTCTTTTCCGATATTCCTCTACACACCAGACACCTTCTCTCACCCCCACTAGACCGACTTTAGACTCTCAACATACTATGAAAGACCTCGAAACACTCTCTAACTGCTTTGAAGCCTATCACTTGAGGACAATAGAATCTCACCTCATACTTGAACACTAATTCCACCACTGGATCAGTCTTCACTGCCCACGTAACCATCTCAACATTCCATCTATCTAAACCATCCGAATGCATCCAGCCATATCAACCACCAAATCCCAATGCATCCAAACATTTCCTTAAGCAGATCATTACCCAACAATCATTGACCCGGTTTATCAACAATTGACCCAATTCAACACCAATTGACCAATCACAAATGACAAATGAACATTGACCAATGAACATTGACCAATCAACATTGACCATTTACTCCCGACTCATGGTTCCTGATTCCTGATTCTTGGCCTTATTCTTGGCTCTAACTCACAGGTATAATGCTTGATTCTTGGGGTTTGCCGGCTGAATCTGATCTTGATTTTCATTGATTGATTCTCAATTCATAATTCTTGATGCATAATTCTTGATACTTGATTCATGTATCATAATCATAATCACAGAAGTCGTCACTTCATCACAGTTGGCGCTTTTTCCGCTCGTTTTCTTCCAATAACGATAAACGCATGGCCTCCTCAATCATCTGGTCCTCTAGGGAAACCAAATATGGGGGATTGCGAGCCCCGGCCGCCAGCGACGACGACTCTCCATCTTCGTCGATGAGTAGGTTTGATGCGTGGATGGCGCTGGCGGTGGCAGCCTTGCGAGCCAAGCGGCTCCGGGCCGACAAAAGCTTCTGTTCCCAATCGGGGCGGATGTAGTCTGTGGTGACGACGGATTCGGAGTCGACTGCAATAGAGGAGCGGCGGCGTGGTTTGCGGGCCGTGGTGTTGGCGGGCGGAGAGGCCGCCGTGGAAGTTTCCGAATCGGGAAAATCCACATCATCTTCGGGGATCGCCACGATATCCGACCGACGGTACTCGCTCGGCGAAAGCAGACTTCCGAGGCCCACGCGTACATCGGGCCAAGGCTCATAGGTCACGCCAAAGTTGGACATGGCGCAGTATGGACAACTGGCGGGTTCGGAGATAAGATCCGAGGGAGCCGTGGGCGCAGTTCCGGGAACACTTCCAGAAACGCTTTCCGATGCAGCCGAAGTTGGAGCAGTGAGGTCGGAAGTGGATGCGGTCACGTCGGAAGGCGGAGCCGACGAATTGCCGTTTTCGTCGTGCGGCGGGTGCGGGTCCAAGCGCTTGATCTGCACAAAGCACTCACTGCATATGGGCTGGCGGCAGCAACGGCTCAAGTTCAAGTTTTTCGGGAAGAAAAGGAAACAAATCGGACACTCGGCCGCCAGGCCATACATCCGGACCACCAAGTCGCGGGAAAACACGGCGCGGTTGGGATTAGCGGAGCGCACGGCCGCGGCGTAGTCGGCCTCGGCCCGGCTTTTTTCCTCTTTGAGTCGAGCGCCGAGCTCCTGCATCCGCTGCCGAAGTTCCCGTTTGCGCTGCAAATTCAGCGGGCGGTGGATCCGATGGTCGTCCACATCTTCTTCCTCGTCTTCACTATAGGCCAGCTCGACTGCATGTAGTGGGCTCTGTCTCACCAAGGCCACGATTTCCTGCTCGGTCCACGAGGTGTCGAAATCCTGGAGGGGCGTATAAAAAGGGGCTAAGCGCCTATCAATGATTAGTTGCCGAACAATATTGGCATCAAAATCAAGATTCAGCTTATATATGCCGTGCGGCGCCAAGTACCCGCCGTCCACGGATTCGTGGTAGCGGATAATGAGTTTACGGGCGTGGGCCTCCTTTTGGGAAAGCTTTTCGTCGGATTTGGCCGAAGGTTTGCGCAGGAGCAGTGCCGAGAACAGCGTGGACCGGCGCCCGGACCGCGTGCCCACGTGGCTGTGCCCGGAGAAGGTCTGCGATCTCTGCCTCTCTTTGGTCGGTACGTTGCCCATGGTGTTGCTGTGGAGTGGAGTGTGGAGAAGTAACCGCGCGGGTATGGTGCACACCCGTGCACCTGTGGGAGTGTATGCAGGGACCCTATACTAGGATACTTATATGCAGGACATCATGATACTGAGAAGCAGTCCCGGGTTCTCGGTAAACATCAGTACCTCTCGGCTAGCCAAAATTGGTGGGACTGGTGGTGGGAGGTATTTTGGTATGCCCCCTTTTGGTATGTGCTTTTTCCCAGTGTTGCAGAATAGCGGGAGCTTGTCTTTCCATATTCGGGTGAGCCTTCACACGACCACAGTCACGTGAGTGAGCGCGGGATCAGCTAAACTTAGATCCGTGACTCCTGTTTCTCAACACTTCCCCTGAAGCTTGACTCCAATAACGTTAAGCTTCGTAACTCAGCAGGGGTTTCTCACGGCATGTTTCATCAATGCCTCTATGGTTGATTCAGCTTTGATAAAATAAGAAAATCATTTGGCAAATGCTTCGTTGTCTGATGAGTTCAGCTCTGACTATGATGTGTCTATATCCTTTGAACTTGACCGCCATGGTTGCAGTTCAATTATCCCTGGTGGTTAACCTGGGATGTGGTTCAACTTTCTTCACCAAGCGCTCAATCCAGAGTGACTCGAGGTTGGTGATTTGAGCATTACTTCAGAGTATGAGTTCGTTCAGAAATAAGTAATGAGTCTTCAACCATTGTTTGTGATATCAATTCCACAGAACTGGCAAGTGTGGCCCTCTGTATCTTGAGAATACATTGACTTCTGTCGTCGGTTTCAGAGATAAGCTGACATTAGAATTAGGCCTGGCATGATATTTGATGTCGACCATAATTACTCCCGGCTTGACTTTTGATGTCGACCATAATTACTCCCGGCTTGACTTTTGATGTCGACCATAATTACTCCCGGCTTGGCGTTTGATGTCAACTGACATGTGTTCATATGTTAAGTCGATGTTGACTATTGATGTCCCTTCATGGCGTTAGTATCATTCGTGCCTTACAGAGCGACAAAGGCTCGAGATGTTCTTCCCAGCAAGTTTAAGACTTAGAGCGATCTGTTTTAGCAGCCAAAGGGCCGCCGATCATTGATGTGTAGCACATCTCCTTGCATGACTAAATGTCATCGGGCTGTGAATTTCTCTTGAGCCCCTTTAGGTCTGCTGATAGGAACACATTTAGGTCTGGGAACACTTTTGGGTCTGCTGATAGGAACACCTTCAACTGGCTAGTGCATAGCTTGGCATTCAAGCACAGAATGGTGTTCTAAATGAAATCTATCATCACCATTTCCCACCTATGTTGTTTTGCCAGGTAGAGAGGTCGCTCCTATATCTTTCAATGGAAAGCTACTGCTCATCTTTATTTCATCATTGCAAACTCCATTAAGATGAACTCTTTGCCTATGTCTCTGTCTTTTCTGTTCGACTGTGCTGTCTGGTGGGCGGAGTGGAAGAAATCTTCAGACAATATTCCTTGACAAACACTAGGAAGTGCTAGCGCATGTGGACGAGTTCTATCTCATAGAATTCAGGAACTGCCCCAAAGAATTTTCACACAAGGATTTTGTGGAAGATGATTCTTCCTCTTGTATGGAATAAGCTAGCTATTGCCTTAAGACGCTGGTATAGCGTACTCTAGGTCTATGGCGCCCCTTCTGTTTCCTCAAATGAACATTCAGTGTTCACTTTCAACAGTTTCTACTCAGACCAAACCAATATGTGGTGAATACTATGCAGGGTCTATTTCTACTTCGACCACTTATACTTTGACTGCTGCTGCTCTATCTGGGATCTCACCACGGTGACAGGAAGAGGAGTACCAGTTTACAGGGTATCAGTTTCTAGTGTGGCAATCTATAGGGGCAGAGTTTGTTTATTGGTACTTAATTGGAAAACACGTGACTTTCACATGGAGCCGATTTCGTCCTCCAAGAGCAGGCCCCTAGTTCACTCGCGAGGCATTTCCACTTCCAAATCCTCCTCCAGTTCCCCAATCGCCAAAACATACACCTCCGTATCCAAACAACTGGAATCAAACTTGTTATAAGCTATAGCATAGTACAGGTTGAGGTCGTTTTTGCACAGAAAAAATTTGCTATTCAACACTAAGCCTTTTTCGTCCAACTCCAATTTTGTGGATGGCACGTCCGGGCCACTTACAAGGATATCGGCAAAAAGCCCCACTGGCTCTGGAAACTCATTGGTCCCGATGAAGGCACGGAAATCTTCAAGGGTGAAGGTGGTGGGGACAATTGGGCTTCCAGATGCGCTCACGTGATAGAATGCACTATACGCTGGATCATGCAGCATTGGCTCTCTGAAAAGCGGAACAAGGGTGTTCTTGACCTTGGCGTAGAAGGCATACTGCTGAGTCATGGCTAAGGCCGTGGAAATGAATAAAAATGGCGTCATGTGCTGGCTTTTCATGGTGCTATGGTGTTCCATAAAGCCACCACGGGCCCTTTATATTGTGTCCCCACCCCACAATTTTCCAAGGGATGTGCCAAGACTTTCAGGGAGTTACCAGGGTAAAATGTACAGGATGCGATACCAGGAGGTATTTTTATGGTGTGTTGGGAACAATGGCCTGGGAAAAATCTGAGACACCATGCGGTAGTGCAGACAAGCACCCTTGGCAGTTTATCCCGGAATAAACAAGAAGTGTTGGTGGGGATAGACTGTCGTGTGGTGTTAGAGGCACGAGAAAGGGACTTGGTGTTGGCTGTCAAAAGTCCAACGAACGGCTGAAACACCAGAAAATGGTTGATTTATGGCCGAAATGCCTGAAACACTAGAAAATGACTGATTCATGACCAAAATGTATCAGAAACACCAGAAAAATATCTCATTCATGGCCAAAACATGCCTGAAACACCCGAAAATGGCTGATTTATCGGCTTATACTAACAAAGCATAATTTGCTCTCAAGTTTCTGATAACAAAATGTCAAATCGCCTGGTGATTTGGGCAATTCCATACGAAACTTTATATTCGCGAGGTTCTGGGCTTTCACGCTTCTCACAATACGTTTCCCAGCACCAAGGATATATCAGACTCCAATCGGCTACAATCTCGCCCCAGACTATGTGCAGCTTTCAGAAACTTTAACACTTGGATCAGAAAGTGTTTCTCAAAACTATCAAAACCAAGCGTGTCAGAACAATTCAAACCAGTGCAACAAAATATTTTGCGCTCCTTCGTGCACTCTCAACCAAAGGCATAATATCTTTTCAACTTAAGTTAAGTATATCTTAATATACAGGGATACGTTAGTTGTGCCCTACAACACTGATGTCCTAGACGAGGTGCAAGGTGTGAAGGCGTTTGACCCACGAGTGATCTGCGCATATTACATCACTTGAACGCTTCCAACGCCTCTACGAAGCACATCGACTCCGTCTGTGCTGAGTACAGTGTTCTTGAGCCTATTCAAACGAGTGCAGCAAGGCGATTCGAACCACTACCATTAAACAAACCAATGGTACAAAACTTTCGCATGCTTCACATAGTCTTTCGACATCGGGTACTGTTGCAACATTCATATCATTGATATTTTGAAATCTTACATCCAGAGCATTGTGTGCTATATTTGGGAGCCTGCAGAGTCAAGGGCTACTCCGGGATTGGCTGGCACCACACCCGTACACCCGGCTAGTTCAGCAGAAAAACGCCCAACGCAACAGCCTCTATTTTTAGGAATTGTTTTGGATTGGGCTCTCTGGAAGGGCATTCCGGTCATCTCTGTGGCGGGTTTGTACTGAAAGGTTTGGTGGTGGGTTTTGGAGGTCCAGTACCTGAGCAATTAATCATACCATAACAGTGCTCATAATCAGGCTAGTATGTCACATACTAAAAGCACCGACCAACACCCGTTGGCACGTGACTCCATGGAGAAGTACCTAAGCAGGCAGAAATCTCTTTTCAGGAACCATCAACAAAAAACCGGTCTCAGCACGCCCTGTGCTCCTGTTGAACTTTACTGCTCTTGGGTTCATGATACGGAACGCTTGTGTCTTTTTCATTTCTCTGTCCTTGATGTGCTACTATGGTGTACCAGGAGATCTGGATATTATGGTCACTTGTGACCGCTCTAGGTAGAGCAGAATCCCCTCTATATATGTGGGATTCCTTGGACTCCTTCTTCCTGCGCACGACTTGGTTACCTTGTCTAAAGTCAAGTCTGGCTACTCCTACCAAGACCCGGGTACAATACTAGTGTGCACTCACCCATTCCTCGGACCTTCAGGCTTCTGGAAGTCCAACATTTCCTGCGCATTGTGGAGTAACACCGTCTCCTTGGTCTCGGTGGTGGAGATATCACTCCTTGGTCTCGGTGGTGGAGATATCACTCCTTGGTCTCGGTGGTGGAGATATCAATGGGGCAGGTAAAGACAACCACCTTCGACTTCTGGCGTACATGCTTGACATGGCCCTCAGGCTCACGGGGGAAAACCATACCCTTGACGACCTCGGAGTTGCCTAAAGAAGAGTCAATGATCTTCACCACACGCACATTATCAATATTGAATGCCTGAGGCTTCTTGGGGTTGAGAATCAACTTGACTGCATCCGTGACAAGACACGAAATGGTATCTTCCAAGCCATACTGCTTGGCAGCCACCACGGGGCCCATTGTCTAATTCAGGGTACTGCAGGTAACGTATTGTCTGCATATACGGGTCACCACGTCTTACATGTGCACTGAAAACTATATACAGTCACTTTGCCTGATAGCCAACACATTAACGTTCGGGATGTCTATATGCAGTTCTCGAAGAATCATTAATTCTGGTGTGATGTGGATGTGGTGTGGTGTGGGTGGTGTGGTGTGGTGTGGGTGAGGGGAGCAGGAACTCGAGTAAACCGGGGTTGCGAAAGAGAAGGCACACCCGTACACCCGGCGACCTCAGCAGAAAAACGCCCAACGCAACAGCCTCTATTTTCAAAGTACGGACAGCCGAGTGGGATTGTTGGAATGCTGGAATTCCGGACATGGTTTTGGTTGTTTTGCAGCCGCAAAGGTTTGGTGGCAGTGTTGCACAGGGGCCGTGAAGGATGTGGTCACGTGAGCAGCGTTGAGTTCCGGTCCCACGATAAGTTGCGAAATCTTCCAGGCAGAAATTGATCTGCTCAAAGAACACGTGAGATATCCATTGGCTAAAACACACGCCAGGTAGCACGGAGTGTACACAAGCTTGTTGAATTGCCAGTGTATTCGACACATTTACCCGGCCGTTCGAATACTTTTGAAGAACACTGCAGTCAGTATGAGCAGAGGGGTTGTTGATGTCATGAATTGGAGATGTGATTGTGGCCGGCTGGAGCAAGCTATCATTTGGGAATGTATAGGTGGCAGACTAGGAGCTTCAAGCGCACACTTCCATAACCACCGTGGGAAGAGAAATTGTCAGAGGCCGATGGACGTTCGGATAGATATTTGGCTCATATTAGTCAGTGCAAAAAGTGGTTTATTCTGATGAATTTGATGCCTCAGGGCACGTGATCGCAAGTGATTGTTTACAGATGAACCAAAGCTAAGCTCAGCGTTCAGTCTTGGTTCTGTTGCTTGTCTCTACGTTGAGGATTGACTAGAACACAAGGCGAGTTGCAGACGGAGGTCTGGACAGATTTCTAAGAAGGGACGAGCATCCTCTTGGAGGAAGTAGACTCTGGCAGCGAGTATGGACCACGGGGCGGTGGACGGGGGCCTCTTGACACCTAGTGGAGGACTAAAGCCGGGCTTCTTGTGCGGGTACTTCTGCGGACTTCTGCCTGACTGTCAAGCGTGACTGTCAAGCGTGGGTGCAAAATGGGGTTGTTATCCAATAGCAATTGCCTTTTTTGGCTCAACTTAAGGTCTGCTTCATAGACATCCATGAGGTGGTGCAGGGTAAAAGTCGAGAAAAGGATGAGTGTACGTTCATACAGAGTGGAATTTTTCAGAGGAACAAGAAGAGTTGAACTTAGCTTGATAAGTGTTAAGGATAGGGGATTTATATTACTGCTCTTAGCATGTCAGTGGTGATTCCATGGTGATTTTAGTGGTGATTCCATGATGATTCCATGGTGAACCATGATGATTCCATCATGATTCCACTATGTTCTTTGATGATTCCATGGTGATTCCATCATGATTCCACTATGTTCTTTGATACATCTGCCTAGCTAATACTTTGCTCGTGATGGTCCCCCAGAAGCACCGAAGTGGCTTGTAACCCTGAAAAACGCGTTACCGGAACTCTCCACTAGAACACCGCAGGGAATTTTAGAATATTGGAAAGAGGTCAGCGTGGCAGTGCAGCAATGGAACACGATTGGAAGGCCATTGTTACGATCGGAAGACCAGCTCCGGAATCTTCACACGCAGTTTGGGTCCAACAGTGTAATACACTAGAGTGGGATTTACCAAATGAACAGAAGTGTGTGAGAACGTCCGGTAGCATTAGTCAGTAGTAGTCAGTATTAGTGGAGTAGTAGTAGTAGTCAGTATTAGTAGAGTAGTAGTAGAGTAGTAGAGTATTTTTCAACACTATTCAAACCAGCCTGATAAACAATTCAAACCACACTAGCAAATTATACAAACCAATAATTTAAAGAGTTTCGTACCCGTGCCACGTCAGTTCCGTCCGTCTTAACCCTTGATTAATATTGCAAGATTTCTAAATCTATTACATATAAGACAATCCTCCAGCTTCAACCTTTCATAATCTTGAATCCCAATGAAAGTTGGTGTGAACATTTGGTTTGAAAGAGTGTGCGAAGGAGTATGAAACATTTTGCTGCACTGGTTTGAATGGTTTTCAAAAACACTGTAGCAGTAGTAGTCCGTAGTCTGTAGCAGTAGTCAGTATTACTGGAGTAGCAGGAGCCAGTATTAGTGGCAGTAGTAGTACTAGTAGAGTAGTAGTAGTAGTAGTAGTAGAAGTAGTAGTTAGTAGTAGTAGAGTATTAGTGGAAACCAGTAGTAGTAGCAGTAGTAGCAGTAGCAGTAGTAGTCAGTATTAGTAATCAGTATTAGTAGAGTATTAGTCGAGTACCAGTAGTAGTAGTCAGTAATCTCGGTAGAGTAGTCAGTATTAGTAGTAGTCAGTACCAGTAGTAGTAGTCAGTACCAGTAGTAGTAGTATTAGTAGAGACCAGGAATAGTACTAGTAGAGTAGCAGTAGTAGTAGTAGTAGTAGAGTAGTAGTAGTAGTAGAAGTAGAGTAGTAGTAGAAGTAGAGTAATAGTAGTAGAAGTATTAGTACTAGTACTAGTAGCAGTAGTCAGTATTAGTGGAGTAGTAGTAGTCAGTATTAGTGGAGGACCATGAGTAGTAGTGTTAGTAGAGTATTAGTGGCAGTAGTCTGTAGCAGTAGTCTGTAGCAGTAGTCTGTATTACTGGAGTAGTAGTAGTAGTAGTAGTAGTAGTAGTAGTAGTAGTAGTAGTAGTAGTAGTAGTAGTAGTAGTAGTAGTAGTAGTAGAGTAGTAGTAGAGTACCAGTAGAGTAGTACTAGTAGAGTAGTAGTAGTAATAGTCAGTGCCAGTAGTAGTAGAGTAGCACTATTAGTAGAGTAGCACTATTAGTAGTCAATATTAGTACCAGTAGTAGTCAGTACCAGTAGTCAGTATTAGTAGAGTGCCAGTAGTAGTAGTAGTCAGTAATCTCGGTAGAGTAGTCAGTATTAGTGGAGTAGTAGTACAAGTAGAGTAGTAGTCAGTACCAGTAGTAGAGTACCAGTAGAGTAGTACTAGAAGAATAGTAGTACAGTGCTTTTTATAACTATTCAAATGAGCGCAGCAAAATGGTCAAACCACACTAGCAAAATTAAACAAACTGATGAGTCAAAAAGTTTTGTTCTTATGACTAAAAAATGCTAATGGTCAAGGGCTTGAAATGAGCGGTTAATGTGAAGTCTTAATTAAATATTCAAAACAGTAACTTTTTGATTATTGGTTTTTTTAATTTTGCCAGTGTGGTTTGAATCATTTTAACGTGCGGGTTTGAATATTTTTGAAAACATTGTATTAGTACAGTGTTTTTCAAAACTATTCAAACTAACGCAGCAAAACTATTCAAACTAACGCACAAAAATTAAACAAACCAATGATTCAAAAAGATTCGTACCCCTCACAGTGTTTCAAACCATGGCGTAATGTTTTACACCAACTTTAATAAAGTTTATTATTCTGAAATGTAAATCTTGAGGATTGCCGCATATGCATTTGGGGTTTGCCGTACCACTCAAGGGATAAAACGAACAGAACAGCACTGGAGAGGGTTCGAAACTTTTGAATTCTTGGTTTGAATCGTTTTGTCGCACTGGTTTGAATCATTCTATCTTCTTGGTTCGAAACATTTTATCGGGCGAGTTTGAAACATTTTGTCGCACTGGTTTGAATAGTTTTCAAAAACACTGTAGCAGTAGTTAGTGGAGTAGAGTAGTCTGTGGCAGTACTTTTAGTAGCACTAGTTAGTGCAGTAGTAGCAGTAGTAGTAGTAGTATCAGTAGTAGTAGAGTAGCAGTAGAAGTAGAGTAGTAGTAGAAGTATTAGTAGTAGTCAGTAGTAGAGTAGTAGTAGAGTACCAGTAGAGTAGAGTACCAGTAGAGTAGTACTAGTAGAGTAGTAGTACAGTGTTTTTGAAAACTATTCAAACCATGGCCATAAAACCATTCAAACCACACTAGCAAAATTAAACAAACCAATAATTAAAAGAGTTTCGTACCCCTTTAACTCCATTCCGTCCGTTTTTACTTATTAAAAGACTCCCAAAAGTCTCCCAAAAGTCTCTCCCAAATGGACCCCATGTACTGCATATAAGGCATTCCTCCAGATTTACATTTCAGAATCTTCCAATGAAAGTTGGTGTGAGCGTTTGGTTTGAAAGACTTTATAAGGAGTACGAAACATTCTGTTGCGCTGGTCTGAATAATTTCAAAAACATTGTACTTGTATATCCATTACGCACAATGTCTGGATGTACAGTGCTTTTTATAACTATTCAAATGAGCATAGCAAAATGTTCAAACCACACTACCAAATTAAACAAACTGGTGAGTCAAAAAGGTTCGTACTTATGACTAAAAAAATGCTAAGGATGAAGGAGTTGAAATAAACTGTTTATGTAAAGTCTTAATTTAATATTCAAAACAGTAACTTCTTGAATTATTGGTTTTTTTAATTTTGCTAGTGTGGTTTGAAACTTTCATTGTGTGGGTTTGAATAGTTTTGAAAAACACTGTACGACTCCTGGCCCAAGTCCTGGCCCCAGCTCCTGGTTTCTTTATCCGTCTGCATACTGGGAACCTTAGAGACTTGGCCCGATACCCAGTTCCTATTGTAGGTACTACTTCCTGTGCATGGGCCAGGACATCTCACATGTTACAGTGTTTTCGAAAACTATTCAAACCAAAGCGACAAAATGTTTCGCAATCCTTTGCACAGTCTTTCAAACCAAATGGTCACACCAACTTTCATTAGAATTCAACATTCTGAAATGTTGAATCTGGATGACTGTCTAATAGGTAATAAATCTAGGAGTCCTGAAATATTAATCAAGGTTCAAACCGAAGGAAACTAAACTGCAAGGCGTACGAAACCTTTTGAGTTATTGGCTTGTTATTTTGCTAGTGTGGTTTGAATTGTTTTCTGGCGCGGGTTTGAATAGTTTCGAAAAACACTGTACCAGCACATGAAACAAGCTCATGTGATTGTCTAGATGACAAACCTAAGTTGCCTCAAGGAGATTGTCAGATCTCGTCCATACGTTGGGTCTCAGAATACAAGGTGAGTGGTGGACAGAGACTGGAAAGAGGCTGGAAGAAGGGACTATTCTTAAAGGGAGATGAAGAGACTACGAGAGTATAAGTTTCGATACAGGCCAAAAATAGTTCCACTAAAGTTCCACTAACAAATCCGGAGCTTGACTGGTTCAGTGTCCCGAATAAGGGGTGTACAGTGTTTTTGAAAACTATTCAAACCAGCGCTATAAACAATTCAAACCACACTAGAAAATTATACAACCAATCATTCAAAAGTATCGTACCCCTTCCAATTCAGTTCCTTTCGGTTTGAACCTT
>NKZA01000193.1:0-28549 GCA_002374405.1 Metschnikowia cubensis | reverse complement strand
TTTTGACTTATCAGTTTGTTTAATTTTGCTAGTATGGTTTGAACATTTTGCTGCGCTCATTTGAATAGTTATGGAAAACACTGTATACTACAGTGAGTTTTAAAACTATTCAAACCACAATAGCAAAATGTTACGATCACAGCAAAGTAAACCAACCAAAAATTTGAAAGTTTCGTAATCGGTGCTGCATACAGGACAACAAGGAAACCAGTTCGGTTCTGTCCGTTTACGCTTTCTAGGAATTCCTCGTTCAAGAGCAATAATTTCAATGCTTTATCCTCACGACGGAGTTTATACATTTCCCAAATCTTTCGGCTAAGGTCAACTCGTGGCCTCCTTCAGTGTAGCGAGCGTGTGGCCCAGAACGTCTAAGGGCACCACAGACCTGTTATTGCCTCAAACTTCAATTAATTTTAATCCATAGTCCCTTTACGAAGTTCCTTTCAGCAAAAAGCTAATGGACTTATTTAAAGGTTAAGGTCTCGTTCGTTATCGCAATTAAACAGACAAATCACTCCACAACTGAGAACGGCCATGCACCACCACCCACAAAATCAAAAAAGAGCTCTCAATCTGTAAATCCTTATTGTATATGGATCTGGTGAGATTTCCCGTGTTGAGTCAAATTAAGCTACAGGCTCGCTGAGACCTGTATGTAGTTAGTGTGTTACTGCTGCACACCCGAATTGGACAAGCTCCAAGGTTCCCAGGAACGGATGAATGCAGACTAGTATTGTCCGGGATTGGCATCAGGAGTAGTCACACTTGACTTGGACAAGGCTTTACCAATCCGGTACAGAAGCAAGGAGTCCCACGTTTATAGAGGGCATTCCAAGCTACCTAAAGCGCTATCACAAGTGAGCCCAAGACGGATCTCCTGGTACACGTGATAGAGAAAAGAACAAGGACATAATCTTTCTGCATTACCTTAACAGCAGTAAACTGAGCAGTGCTAACGGTAATAATTGCCATATCAACGGTATCCAAATATTTACTTATGGCACCGACAGTAAGCCTTGTGGGATTACCACAACAGAGCCACGCTCTTATAGACCACCAAGGTCTGCTGTACGCTCCAGCAAGTCCCTAGCATGCATGGAGTCAGAGTATTTTGTGGATGTGTTGAAGACAGGCCAGTAATGTGTACAGGTCACGAAAAACCTGAGCCCGGGCTCCATGATTCCCTGAGACCGCGGTGTAAAACCAAAAAAATACACCAAAAGCGGACATTCTGTCTCCGAACACTAGACCCACCAATAATAACCACAGTAACGGATGTTTACTGAGGGCCTGGGCTGATTCAACACCCTCTGTGCCATTCAAGTAGCAAAATGGACTTGCCTGTCAAAGTACTTTTTTTGATATCATCTGAAGGTGATGAACGGAGGGATCCGACCCGCCAAAAGCCTTCCAAAAGGTCTGCCAAAAGCCTTCCAAAGGTGTCTGCCAAAGGTGTCTGCCAAAAGGTTCTGCCAAAAGATCTGCCAAAACCGTTTTCCAAAAGCGTCTGCCAAAAGATCTGCCAAAAGCCTTCCAAAGGTGTCTGCCAAAAGTGTCTGCCAAAAGATCTGCCAAAACCGTTTCCCAAAAGTGTCTGCCAAAACCGTTTCCCAAAAGTGTCTGCCAAAACTTTCCAAAAGTGTCTGCCAAAAGCGTCTGCCAAAACTTTCCAAAAGAAATCAATCTGAGTTGTTCAAATATCACACAAAAACTTCAACAGCCCGAAATATCCAGCTACTTACCAAATTAACTGTTTGTCTCTCCAGAACAAAGGAGGACTGGTTTCAGTCGCCAATTGCTTCCTGTCTAGTGGAAGACTTTCAGCTTATGACAGTATAACATGTTGAACGTGTGGGACATGAGTCATGTGCCAACCTGTGAGTGCGGGCAACTGTGAAGCAGGCAGTCTGCAGGAAGATATCAACACACAGGTTTGAAAAGAGATGATAGATCCCACGTGGTTCATCAAGATGAGGTGCAGATGAAACTGGGTGTACGTTTTCATCATGCACAGTCAATCACACAATGCCGGTTCCGGGCCTGCGAGTCCCGGGGATTGGCTATATATAGAGAGGATCCCGCTCTAGGTTGAGCGGTATCAATAGAGATAAGAAAGTCACTAATACCTGGTTTTACGAAGAATATTAGTGACTAAAGACGAACCCTGATTCACTGTATTTAAGAGAGTTATTGGAGGCGAACATCATAATAATTCCAAACTATGCAAAAGTGAGCGCGAACGCTCAACACAGTGCAATGTAAGCCTTGCACGGCCCAGATGACTGCATACAATGTTCTAACAAGTTGTGTTAGGGTTCGTCTGGGGCTTCTGCTAGCTTCAAGTCCAACGTTCGAGGACGGCATCGATGACATAATCGCTGGGGTCGGGGCGGAGAACCTACTCATCTTTGCGGACATGGTCCGGGGAAAGAAGAAGCGTACGATACACTGTTTGAGTTTGTCGAAAAGATCCGAAAATATAGGACGAACTTGAAAAAGCTTGTCCTTGGTACAGGTGGTGTTCCGACACGAGGCATGTGGCAAAAAGCCTATTGTGGCAGGCTTAAATAGATGGCCCACCAGACCAATTATTTTCTTGTGAGATGGCGATACTGTTTTACTTGATGTGGTGTCCAAGAAAGGTAATTTATTGTTGGAAGAAGGAACATTGCAGTTTCTTGGAGACAAGAAGGTGCTTGCGGAACAGATGTAGGACGATCTACACCTATCGGTCGTGATCTTCGCGTGATGCACTGGCCAAAATGTCATTCATCATGCACTGGCCAAAATGTCATTCATCATGCACTGGCCAAAATGTCATTCATCATGCACTGGCCAAAATGTCATTCATCATGCACTGGCCAAAATGTCATTCATCATGCACTGGCCAAAATGTCATTCATCATGCACTGGCCAAAATGTCATTCATCATGCACTGGCCAAAATGTCATTCATCATGCACTGGCCAAAATGTCATTCATCATGCACTGGCCAAAATGTCATTCATCATGCACTGGCCAAAATGTCATTCATCATGCACTGGCCAAAATGTCATTCATCATGCACTGGCCAAAATGTCATTCATCATGCACTGGCCAAAATGTCATTCATCATGCACTGGCCAAAATGTCATTCATCATGCACTGGCCAAAATGTCATTCATCATGCACTGGCCAAAATGTCATTCATCATGCACTGGCCAAAATGTCATTCATCATGCACTGGCCAAAATGTCATTCATCATGCACTGGCCAAAATGTCATTCATCATGCACTGGCCAAAATGTCATTCATCATGCACTGGCCAAAATGTCATTCATCATGCACTGGCCAAAATGTCATTCATCATGCACTGGCCAAAATGTCATTCATCATGCACTGGCCAAAATGTCATTCATCATGCACTGGCCAAATTGTCATTCATCATGCACTGGCCAAAATGTCATTCATCATATGTACCTTACCTCCGTACTCGCCAGGTGTCCGTTACATATAGAGTAATAGCCATAGTAATTCATAGTCATTCACAGTAATAGACTACAGACTAATAGACTACTATAGAAAGGCAAAGAACTGTAGACCGGTGAAGCACTGCAGAGTTGAGATCAGAGATATCTGTAACGCACATCCAAGCTTTTGGCATCCCAAAGTTCACCTCCTATAATTCATCCGTCGTGTGCAAATCGTTCATGTTCATGCACACATCACAGTCTCCGTCATAGTTATTCAAGAAGTCGCCAAAGTCCCTCAGGGAATTGCTGCCATAGAAATGGAACCTGCACCTGTTTCCCGGAGTGTCCCCTTTTTCGGCCTCCTGGTACCTCACAGTCTTCCATGGGCAGTTCTCAGGATTTTCTTCGTAAGGCGCGAGATATACTTCTGTAGGCTCACATGTCACACCCGGCTGCTCCTCGTTTCCCACAAGAATGTAGTTGAAGAGCCCGGGAACAAGAACACACGACTTGAGCTGGTGGTTGACAATTTGCTTTTCTGCACCATAATAAAACCGGTCTTCTGCAATGTTTATCCCATAACCAAGCTTATTTTCGTGGACTCCCAAAAGCACTAAAGGGTCTTTTGAGGTTTTAGCACCATTGTAAGTTTTTAAGTGGAAACTTGGGCAGGAATCGGAACCTATGAAACGTAACCTATCCAAATCAGGGTCTTTTCTAATCACGTAATTGGTGTATAGGGAAAACTTAGCTGGTTCAGACGGCTCAGTTCCCCACAACAAAACGTACCTCTCTTCCCCAGGCTCTCTGGTCCTGTCCAAGTACCCAGTGAGTGGCTGCAAAGTGCCATTAACCTTTGCATAGAGCACCAAACTCGAGTTCACCCATTCATTGGTGCATATAGTAAGGGAAAAAATATGGATCAATTGGATTAAGTAGCATAATTTCATGATGGATTTATGGCCTTAAAATAGCACCATTTGTCCCTTTATATACCATGACAATATTGGAACATGTTTTGAACAATGCCAATCCAAAAAGAATGATCTAAGGGTTGATAACAATAACAGTTCAAAAAGAATGATCCAACGGCTGAGAGAGACTTGAAAAGTTGGACAGCCGTAGGAGCATGGCCACTTGAAAGAATCTTTCGTTTGTAGATTTCAATGTCTTCATTCAAATCTTGGGTGAAAATTCTTAATCTTTAACTTCCAACCTCCAGTTCAGTGCCATGTTGTCTTTGTCTAGAACATCACACTGTGCTTTGCAATACCACTTCTGGTCATGACTGTTCTGCTCCATTGTCACCATAACCACCGGCATGTAATGCATTCTATACACATTCGGAAGTATTTATATGCATTCTGGGACTATTGGTCAGGTCACTCTTTGATGGCATTGGCAAAGAAAAAGGTTAATATGCAAAAAGTGGCAATGAGTCCTTGGATAATCCAAAGCTATGAACCCGACCGATATCAGCCGATATCAGCTCAATTGAATAGTCCACTAAAATAAAAAATATATTGAAAATCACTCTCGTAATATCAAAATTAATTTTCATAAAGCTTCTATGATAAAGTTGCATGAGTTTCAGTGACCAATGACGAAGCTTTAAATTTCCGAAACCGTCAGTGAGTCATTCAGTCACTCAGTGGAGTGTGTTTAGAGTCCAGAACATAGACCTATGTGTTTAGATTGAGATCATTCCATCTGGCGGTGACTTCTGACTCTGACTGTGACTGACTATTGCTAGGGACTACCATGAAAAGACATTAGTACAACAGTCTTTTAGTACTGACTCGCAGTATAGCTCCATATCAATATACCTGACGTTAGTATATTAGAAAATAGCCCAATAGTAGCACCAATGCTTCTTTGTAACCTGCGTCTTGACCAGTATTGACATTAGGGTTTAGGTTAAGCGTCTGAAGAGTAAAAATTAAATGAATTTTTTTCAGCTGCAATACCATAAACAATCATCCATTTTTTGATGGGCTTTTCTTTGAAACTCATCTGATCAGTATAAAGGAAGTTCGCAGATAGCCATTGTGACTATTTGCATTGACAGTGAAGCGTCTAAGCTTAAGTCAAGAAGTGTTTCTTATAGTGGAGTTAAATCGACCGGGGTGGACCTGCTAACACATACCGTAGATACTAGTTTCTCATGTCTCCCCAATACCAACAGGTCATCAACATGTAAAGCTATCAAAAGCCTCTTTGTTGTGTTATGAAAAGATAATATTCGTTCAGACACTTTTGAATCGGAATTCTCGAATGTTTCTTTCATTGTCTGGGGACACATTATCGGTGTTTGCATCAAACCATGTAGGTCTTTCTAGAGCTGGTGTACCTAGTCTGTTTCTTGGTATCTTTCTTTTGAAACAAACTGTTGTCATAGCCAGACGCTATTTCAAGTCTTGCAGGTATGTGTTCCACGAACTAATCTTAACTTCTATTAGAAGGATTGGTATGCCGGTCATAGCAGCACAGGCACTGATTAATCGTAAATTTTTGAGTTGAATCACAGGTAAAAGTCTAGTGTGGGTTCGTTAGTAGGGAGTGACTAGAGTGATACATTCTCCCCTCTTTGGCAACACACATCTTCTAGATGGGTATCACCATACTCTGTCATTTCATGCTGTTTTCAGATAGGCAGTCTGTCTTAACATTTAACTTTCAGCACCTCAAAATATGACTTCGGGATTTTTGGGGGGTAAAATACCTTTGAAAAGGAAATAATATCATTCCACTTGAGATCTACGAACCATAGACACTCACCAAGATAGTAATAATTTGCCTTTTCCTAAGATCCAAGCAATGGGATTTTGTTTCACCTCTGAAAAGCTATTCGTTTTATACCTCACCATCATATCCACGGAGTCTTTGGCACCTAACATTCGTTGCATCAGGAACCAAAGTAGACAATGTTGGTACCAGTCGTCCGGTCAACAGATCCATTTTCAATCAAATTTATCAAACCCAGGCTGGTTATCACCCCTTAGAAAAATGAAAAACTTGATGGCTTCAAGCCATTTGCATTTTTGGGTACACTTATGGAACATTAGCAACAACTCATTTGTTATCTCCGACGAAGAAGATCACCCCCATTTCGAACAAAATAAAGGTCAGAGCTGATTCCTGTTTCTATGAACGTTTCGGGATTCGGGAAGTCTAGAAGGTGAAAACTATTGACTTGGCAGACTGACTCTGTATGGAGGATTCTCAAGAGCTGACTTGGAGGATGTGCTACTGAAGCACGACAAACCTATTGAAATTGCACCTTGCAAAAAAAAAGGAAACAAATAACAGGAATTCTTCTCTCTCAATAATATGAACTTGTGTTCCCAGAAAGGAATTGTTAGGATTTGCAAATGGGTCGGTGCTCTGAGGCTGCCTATCGAAGCTATCTCAATTCGGTTCATGGATGATGTCTGCCTTGACCTCCATTATGTAAAGTAAAATAAAAAAGACGTGGAAGATCCACATTCAAACTTTTGAAAAAAAAATCCTTGACAATAGTGGAACATGAAATAATTGGAAGGGGAGAACTGGGAGAATTCGCTTCCTTATATATTTCGCAAATGGGGGGGGGGGGGGGGGGCGCTCCTGCATGTAAAGTGGTTGCAAATAAACAGGGCGGGGTGAGAAAGGGGGAGTTGGCTATAAAAGAGCGCCTCGCTCCTGGGAATCTCACTCCATTTTTTCCCTCCGTCTTCTAATAACTTCTCTTTGCAACGAATCTCAGTTTTAATTCCTTTTTTTCTCTAACAATTTAATATGAACATACTCTCTTCTGGGAGACTCACATCCCAATGCCTTATGAATCTTGGTCTTGTGTCGCTGACTTCCAAAATCATCCCAACTGGACATATCTTGGTATACTCACTATGGAAACAAAGCCGATGAGACTAAGACCGCAGTTCCCAGTTTTTGACGTCTTGGAGCAAAGTTGGGTTTTTCTTCTCCAAAAGGCCACTAAGCACTAAAGGTGCCTCATCCATAAAAAAAGATCCAGCACAAAGTGATACAGGATACTTCTCCATTCTTTATTACTCTTGAGCCAGCAATATTATATTCCGGTACAGAGTTGATGAAGTATGAAGTAGTATAGAATATAACTGACTCAACATACATTTTAGAGGACAAAATTCTGATGGGCTTAGCATTAGTTTCACACCAATGGACATCTTAGAACCCGTCTTTCTAAGATGATTTTATGTCTTGGTTGCTAATCTAAAAGAAACTTGACAACAATACTCATATTTGACTAAACTCAAAATTTGAAATTTCCGACAAAGCCAGAAAAGTCCACATCATTGCAAGCAACATAAAATTATAGTATTCCCCGGAAATTTCGAGTCCCCATGAAAAATTAAGAAACTCAGAATATATCTGTTATACAATGCATGGCGAGGGTGTTGGATCTGATACTTTGTACTAAATTTTAATGATGATATGAATTTTCAAATCATTGAATTTCCTGCCTAATGCCACTCTATTTCCGGGCCTTCTTGCTCTTGGACTTCTTGGGAATAGCAGCCATTTCCGATGCATAGATCTTCTCGGCACTTTCCTCATTCTTCCGCTTGCTCTTTCCTTTCATAGCAGCGACACCCAGACCTTTGGCTGCTTTTTCTGCTGCTTTATCGTCCCATTCCTGCACGCTGTCGTCGATAGCGTATTTATCCAAATTCAAAGCATTGATTAATTCACGCTGCTTCAAGCGTAATTCGGAAACTGCATCATCACCTGCTTCATCCAAGTCACGTGTCATTGCTTCTTGAGCTGCTGCTGCTTCGGTAGCAAAAGTATTCTCTTTTCCGTTCATCTCCTGCATGGAAGCGTCCTCGAGTTCTGGCATTTGCAGTTCGATTTCACCCTTTAAAATCCCCCGGAAATGTGTGGAAAACTTACGGATAATCTTCGAAAACATCGCCATGGCCTGCAGACTAGGAAGCTTCAACTCCTTCAGTATATCGTCCATGGACTTGTGCTGCAAACCAATGGCAAGAAGAATGGCGGCCTGCACAGAGGAGAGGGACACAGTCGTGCGTTGCATAAAATGGGTCTGGGCAATGAGTGGCAACATATCCAAAATCACGTGGTAGTCCAATAAATTATTGGCATATGAATCCAACCGTTTCAAGTCAAACGGAGACAAGTTTTCCTTCAAAGCGGAAGCACTTAATGGTGCAGCATGCAGGACCTTTTGTTCATTGTCCTGCAGAAGACCCCCAGTGCTCTCCATCACATTAAGGGCCTGCACAGCAGGAAACTTCCGGAACTCATACGACAACAAACTCAAAAACCTCTTGTGGAAGTCTTGAGCAAACGCACTCAACCACGCATCGTTCTGGTTCTCCAAAACATGGAGCATCACACTCGTGTGTTCTCCCGTCAACTCATTGGCAGTCTGGCGCAAGTATACAGGAACAAAGCCTGCCCGTTTCCAGAACTTGTGCAATTGAGGAGTCATTCCATACGACACTCCAAGGTACTGAAGGGCATAAGGGGGTTTTTCCGAAAGCTTCAAGAGAAGAGGGGGCAATGTTTTGGCATCGCGGAGCTTGACGTCATCCGATAACGAAGCCGAGGCCAACTCCTCGTCCGTGACACGTGGCAAGGTGTGGTCGTCTAAGGTGGCGTTCTCCGAGATATCCGTGAACTTTCCTTGGAAATAATCCTTGATGAGCTCAAGGGCACGTGACCCGTACCCCATGCCGGCATAGTCTGGGTTGGTTGCAATCCGCACAATACGTGCACCACTTAAGGATGCGAATTCGTCATCCTGGAATTGCTGCAGCACCAACCAAGGGATTAAGTCTCCACCAGCACGCTGGCCGCGTGACAACGAACGCCGCACGCTCTCTTTGGAAATTTGTCCTTCCAATGCAAGCTGCACCACGCAAAGCGGGTCGGGGATCCGCGTGCTCTGGGGGTCGATGGGCGGAAGCAACACGTAGAGCTGGTGTGCAGGAGCATCACTCATGAGTTGCAAATCATTGGGAGAGTTTTTGTAATGCAGCGCCACGTAAAGGGCCATCATCTTCTGCAAGAACGCTTCCGAAACGGGATGGTACAGGAAAAGCGTGTCTCTGTTAACTGCATATAATGTGCACTCTGCAGGATGCGGCGTACCTTTAAAGGCATTTTTGGAGAGCGTTGCATCAAGGCACAAGAGCTTGTTGAGCCACTTCTCCACTGGGTCACCCGGAGCATAACGAATAGGCTCATCAAGCACCACTTCGCGGAGATTCCGGATATCACGTGACTCGTCTTGATCCCGTGCACTATCACGTGCACTATCACGTGCACGCAAGCCTTGAATCAATTTCAACGACAACGACCGGCCGGTTCCTTCGTATCCGTTGATAGTGGAGGCCATAAACACAAGGTATGGTCCAAGCAACTTCTGCACGATTAGCAATGGAATGGCAGCAGCTTCATCAATAATCAACAACTCCGCTTGGCCGAGCACGTGACTATCTCCAGGCAGGATGTACTGGATAGTCTGGCGATGGTCCCGCTTAATGTCCACTCTGACAACGGCATTGTTGAACGCAGGGTTGGTCAGCTGCACGATATCATAATCCAAGTGTTCGGTGAAGCCCAAAGCGTCAAACCCACGAAAGATGAACTCGAAAAGCGTCTTCAAATTCTCCGGCGAAGGTGAGGTCACGAAAATGTTGGAGTAGCCATGGGAAACGGCGGCAGCAATGGCAATTCCAAGGGCAGCAGACTTACCACGTCCACGTCCTGCAGTCAAAGCCACGGTGGTGTTCAACTTCTTGTCACTGATGACGTCAACAAAGGTCAAAATGGCCTGTGCCTGGTTCACCGTCCGCGCAAGCGACACTAGCGAGCCTGCAGGCTGCACATCAGCCAAAGACAGCTTCAAGTCCAGCAACTCTTGTTGGCGGGGTGTCTGCACATCGTCGTCCGCAGGAGGTAAAGCGGACACGTGCTTGCCTCCCAGAATGGGCAACACGTTCAATTCATCGTCCACCACCAAGCAATTGGGGTTACTTCCCAAGGACATTAAGAAGCGCTCGTTGAATCGTGCAACGACGTCGTCATGGGCCTCAGTCCGGTACCGCGAGTGCACATCCATACTCATGGTATACAACTGTTTCAAAGAGGTCATGGATTTGAGGAGCATCACAACAATACCTCCTCCCTCCACAGTCTCGATTGTACGAGCCATCAAGTTGGGCGTGATGGCCTCAAAGTCCTGCAAGATACACATGCCGTACGTATTACCAAGGATCTTTTCTGTTTCCTTATAGTACACATACCGGATGTTCTGGTTGGAGATGAAGGCCTCAAACGGGTCCTGGTCGTTGATATCACGTGTTCCCCGCTTGATTTCTTTCTTGATCTTGGCCTCTCTTTTCTTGCGATGCGAAGTGAACCCAAGAAGCTGTTTCTTGTATGCCCAGAGCACAGATTTGTTCATCTTGAGGTCAGCACTCATCATGAGATAGTGCAAATTTGGAAGCTGATTACGAGCACGGTCGCCGACAATAATGAAGAAACTGCGCTCCTTGGTTTGAGCACTGTTCCTGATCAACGCCGGGATCCGGGAGTCGATGGCTTTTTTGGGCATGCTGGCTTGGGATGAAGTGAGAGTTGAGAGATGAGAAGCGATGAGATGCTTTTTCCGCGACTTAGAGTACGGACTGCAGATAAGCGCGGGACCATTACTTCAAGCACACTACGAGTACCTTGACTCCGAGTGCTAGCACTACTATACTATTATATTAGAGTGGTAGTAGGCGAAAACGACTAAACTATTAGTTGAAAAGTGAGGAAAGCTGGCATGAAAATGCTAGATAAAATTACGAGGACTATATGCAGGACAATATTGTTTCCCTATGCTGATTTTTATGAATACTGACACCCAAAGTTCTACTTAGGACAAAAGTGTATAAGTTGTTCTATTGGAATGCAAAGCTAGTCGTTACAACTTTTACAAATCAAGAAAACTGAGCATCAGAAAGATCAGCCAGTCTTGTTCAGACCAATTCTCAAGCTCGGCTTCCTCCAAGTGTGCTATAACACCACTTTTCGGGGATATAACCCGTGGGTCACTTTGCTCGTCAGCTCCCCCTGAAAAATATTCATTTTCCCTCTTCGCTGGGTAAGGTTTGTGCAAGAGGTAGAGATCTACTGGTGAACAGGACACGTCCCTGGAGGAATAGTTGACATTCAAGAATATGCCTCTGTGTTTCGAGCTATAAGACCACTTGCAAAAATAAGGATTGACTTGAAGAACCTTGGATTCCATGTCCAACTTTAATTTAGCCGGTTCCACCTGCATCAGGTTTCCAAACCCTAAAAATCCACCCTTGGTTACACCAAATACTTTCCTGTTCTTATCCTCACCCCTAGAAATGACTCCTGCATCCATGGACAACTGGGGAACGACCGATATTTGCTGGGCTCTAACCACAAGATACTCAAATTCCGGGCGAGGAAAGCTGTCAAGCCGCTCCATCGTGCCATTGATGCTTGCATATAAAGCAGAAAGTGCTGCTGTGGTAACAACAAAAAAAGTCAAGATCAAGTACGCTGTCGTCATGTCAATTGGATTTTTTTCGGAGAAGGAAAAAACTCGGACTTATATTGCAGCAAAAAAGTGTTCTTCATCTATTGTTTCCGTAAATGCCAATTGTTTCGGAAAAAGAAGTGTATGATCATGGAAGTACACTTTGAAATGGGGTGCTGAAGTCTGCGTTGTACTGGGTTCATTTCAGTATAGATGATAGTGATCAGTGGCTTTTGTTTTGCTTCAGTCTCTCTATTTTGATGACAGTCTCATTGGTTTTGACTCAACCATCTTGATTATTCTCCAGGTCGCATCACCATTTTAACATTGTTCATGCTCCCTCACTTCCAAATCGGGCTATGTCCGTGCCAACTTGGGTCATATTATTGCTGGTCACACATTATACCCAAAAGAAACAAAGATAAGGGAACAATATCTCCACAGTTTCTGTTAGATTCTTGTGAAATGCTCAAAGCTATATTACTTGTGTTAGCTGATGATTTCTCAAAACGAGGGATTCGAGCTACTTCAGTAGCTGGCGGAGGAATTAGCGTGTTTAGTTGGTTGTTGATATAGGTGCGGGAAAACTGCTCACATTTCAACTTAAGAACCAAAACGTCTGGAGTCATGACTCGTCAAATTGGTGATGGAGGCAATACTTTGGGGTCACCAATTCGTGTCTATCTCAAGTGCACACTCAAGTTGACCGCAATGCTCTCTTTGTGCTCATGAAGCTTTTTTAGCATGGCCATATGTGGCACATTTTGAAAGTTTTTGAAATGTTTTGATTTTTGAATCTTTGACTCTATTTTTTGATTCTTTTCTTTGATTCTTTGAAATCGGTTGGTGTTATTTTATGCTTATGCGCACGCTCTCGGTTTCTAGTGTATCACCATGACTGAACTAATACTAATCGTGGTGGATTACTATTTACTACTGTATTAGAATCAGCAGTGATACCAAGCCTGAATGGTCGCACTCGTAGTACTAACACTGAATGGTGGCACTAGCAATACTAAGCCTACAGATAGACTACAAAACTGGAACTAAAAGTACAACAGAACCGAAATACTACTCTATTAGATTGGACTGAGCTAGAACTACTAGAACTGCAACTACAATTAGAAGTATACGACTGAAGTACAACATCCATTTACTCCCACAAACTTCCATACGGTTTAATTCACGCTGGGTAAATTAACCAGTGGTAATGCAGTAGTACTAGAGCTAGTAATTGTAGTTGTAGTTGTAGTTGTAGTTGTAGTTGTAGTTGTAGTTGTAGTTGTGGTATAGTATCATAGCGTAGTAGTACTAGAGCTAGTAGTGGTAGTTGTAGTTGTGTAGTAGTGAACTGTACTGTAGTAGTACTTGTATGTTCTTTATACCGTACACCTAAACTTTATTCGTTGTTGGTTTCTCAAAGCGACGAACCGTAGTGGCTACCTAACTTTGAGAGAAACATGTGACCGAAACTTTCCCTAGAACAATGGTACCACTTCCAGAATATCCGAAAAGAACCACTGATCCGCCAAGTCGGCCGACCGCGTGATACGACGTTTGCCATGGCCAATTTTAACAGAGGACAACGTAGGCTGTCTAATGTGTCTAGCTAATGTCCGACCTATAGTGGATCTAATAGTAGTGTAGTAGTGTAGTAGTGTAGTGTAGTACTGTAGTACTGTAGTGTAGTACTGTAGTACTGTAGTGTAGTACTGTAGTACTGTAGTGTAGTACTGTAGTACTGTAGTACTGTAGTATTAGTGCTAGTTTAATAATAGGATCCATTAGGCCATTTCTGGAAATAATACTTTAGACACAAATGAAACAGCAATAAGACCAGCAATTCACGAAGACCAAATGTCCGGGGCACAGGAAATAGAGAGTATGGCAAACTACTCACCACTTGGAAAGCAAGTTTTGAACACAGCTGACTGATGGATTACCCTTTACTGACTGGTACACGACTAGAGATACAGTGTTAGATCTAGAAGTTTGGTGCTCTACCATGGAGGCATGTAGCAGTATTATCTGTTGAACTTGGCGCATCAGTACACGTGAGTGTACTGCATGCTCAAGTGATTGTTTACAGATGTACCAAAGGGCAAAGTTCTTGTCTAGTTATTGGCTAGCTCTCGTCTAGTTCATGTCTAGACTTTTGGCTTGCAGAGACAATGGGAGTAGTAGACAGACAACTGAAACTGATGGAGTGTATAAGAAGGGACGAGAATCCTCATGGTAGGAGGATAGAAAATGGAGAATAAGGATCTCGGAGTACAAGTTTAGATACAAATCCTAATATACACGATTAAGATGATCACTAAGTTCCAAATGAAAGGAAAAGGTTGGAACTGAAATAGATAACCGTTCCAGAATACGGGAGTGTATATTATAACTCTCAACAAGTCAATGTACTAGTCAGTGTAATAGTCAGTGTACTAGTCAGAGCATTAGTCAGAGCATTAGTCAGTGTACTAGTCAGAGCATTAGTCAGTGTACTAGTCAGAGCATTAGTCAGTGTACTAGTCAGTATAGAGTACTAATTGTTGAGAGTTGTAATATACACTCCTGTATACTGGAACAGTTATCTATTTCAGTTCCAACCTTTTCCTTTCATGTGGAACTTAGTGATCATCTTAATCGTGTATATTAGGATTTGTATCTAAACTTGTACTCCGAGATCCTTTTCTGTACTTCTGTCCTCCTCCCATGAGGATCTCGTCCCTTCTTATATACTCCATCAGTTTGAGTTGTCTGTCTACTACTCACATGGTCTCCTGTAAGTTAATCCCCAAAGATATAGTTGGGGCTAGAAAAGAGCTAGACCTAGGGCTTCGCTTTATTTCATCTGTAAACAATCACTTTAGCATGCAGTACATTCACATGGTCTGATGCCTAAAGTCAACACTGGTCAGTATGGGTACTAGACAGTATAGGTACTAGACAGTATAGGTACTAGACAATATAGGTACTAGTCAATATAGGTACTAGGTACAGAGTACTAGTCATTATAGGTACTAGTCAGTATGGGTACTAGTTAGTATAGGTACTAGTCAGTATAGGTACTAGGTACAGAGTACTAGTCAGTATAGGTACTAGGTACAGAGTACTAGTCAGTATGGGTACTACTTGCTAGGCTCATCATTCGTGGTGCTACCCATGCAGATGCTAAAAAGCTGTACTGATTGATCAGATTTTGAGCTGCTTTGGCCTTCAATACCACCTCCATTCCTCCATACTGGACCAGTCTATATACGGTGTGTTGATTCCTCCTTGACAAATCGATATACAAACACACTAAAATAGAGTACTGGATGTTGTTTATCTGTGCCTTTGGGCTCTGATATCCTTAAACTCTATGCTTGGATTAGTAGCTGGGTTGTTAGGGTACTTGCTCTGCATCAGGACTGTTTGCTAGTGTTTTGAAACTTGACAAACCCCCACTCGTGCCTATCCATTGTGCCTTTTCTGCTTTGGGTTTGCATTGATTTCAGTTTTTGCTGAAAATAAGTCTCTTTCAAAAGCCTGAAAAAAGGCCAGTCGTACATCTTAGCGTTTTTTAGGGTTCATGGGTTATAGAAATACATCAAACGTCTATGTTTGAAAGACTCAGCCTATGACCAGAAGGACGTTAATGGCAGCGAGAAACCGTCTAGGTTGGTTTTTCCGCTATTTCACTGGCTTTACCTTTAAGCTACCAATGCTTACTGAGTCTACATGATTCGAACATATATAAACCTCAAAACTAGGTGACTTGCCTATTAGCCTACGACTTACTTTTCAATTAAGCTTATTATTTTTTTATCTCTCCTATACCTTATTTTTTATTTTCTTTATTTTATTATATATATCATTTTTTACTTTATTTCATTCCGCTTTTTATTTAATTATATAACTTTTTTTTATCTTTTTTTCTTACATCTACATTTTTCTATCCCTTTATACACTAATTTTTTACTCATAACTCGTTTTATATATCATCCTTCTTTATTTCCAGATTTCTCACAGCAGCTCCATAGCATATACTGCATCTGTGTGACATCCATTGAGAGACTGGAGGGCATTTGGTGTTCTCCAGAAGACAGAGGGGCAATATTCCTCTCACAACATTGTCCTTCTTGTTGAGAGTTGTAATATACACTGGAACAGTTATGAACTTAAGTTCCAACTAATCACTTTAGTGTGAAAATTTAATAAGCATCTTAATCATTTATATTATGATCTGTATTTAAACTTATACTCCGAGATCCCTTTTCCCTACCTCTGTCCTCTTACTATAAGGATCCTCATCCCTTCTTATAGACTCCATCTGTCCCAGTTCACAATTACTGTAAATTCAGCTTGTTAAAGTAGGACTCATACAAGGAATTTTAATCTACCTCCTCTGAAAGGTCATCTGCAGGAAGTTAGAAGACCCCGTTCTTTTAGAAATGCCGGAGGAGCTTCTTCTATGGTAAGGGAGATCCAAGGTGGAGCTGCGCTTACCTCCAGGCAGTGTAGTAAACTCGACAGAAAACGTGAAGGACGACGCATTAGAGTCCTTAAAAAGATCTCGGCCACTGAATTTCCTGGTGTCGTGACTGGCTCGATGCAAACTTCCTAAGTGGCATGGCCGAATGTCTTGTCGGAAGGAGGAAGGCCCAGAGATGTGTTAAATGCAGGACGTGCATTAGGAATTGGGTTCACATGGAGAGTTTGCAGACTAGCGTGATTTATTTTCATTGGAAGTGTATGAGGTTCGTCTGGATTGGCAGCCTGATTTTTTTTCCAAGGACGAAAAGTCTTCCTTGGATTGAGAGGCCCAGTGCCATACACAGGAACACTTATGTCCCTGGAGAACCGTTTGTGGTGTACTAATTATTCTGTGGTGTACTAATTTGTAGTATACAATTTGTGGTATACAATTTGTAGTATACAATTTGAACTGTAGTAGATTGATATCACTTTGTAGTATACTATTTTTTATTTGTAGTATACTAATTTGCAGTATACCATTTCTAAATGTAGTATACCAATTTTATTGTAGTATACTAATTTGTATGCAACAGGACAATTCTAATGGCTGGGTGTTAACTCAACACAATACAATACAAATTAGGATTCGGATGTGCCACCTATAATTTATAGTATTGATTGAGACGGGCTTGGAGTAGCTTTTCTGCGATCTGACAAGGTAGGCTCGAAAGACTGAGTTGGTTGAGCATTACTTACACGCAGTGGGTAACTCAAATACCAAGCCATTGATAAATAGACCTGTAGAATGAATGGACATCCGAAAAATTTTACTTTTGTTAGAATTATTATGGGACCGTAGTCTTTGGGCTTTTCTGCATTGACTCTAAACTTCTGACGTGCTTCTTCAAAGGATCTTTCCGGGAACGGTGACCTAGTGGTAACTGTACTTTCTGAACGGCCACTAATAGTAAGAAGTCCCCCGAACAGTACTAAGGACACTCTAATTACTTGAAATCTATTTAAAATTCAGTAATGGACTTCTTTTACTCAAGGCTAAGCTCTTGCTCCCATTATCTATCTGGCAAGACGATAAGCCTAGACTCTTTTCTCATGACTAAGTTAACTTAATATGTCTCGAAACTCTGACTCATAGGAAAGTCTTGTTTTCAAAAATCCTGGTCATGTTGAGTAGATCTTCATGTTCTTGTCTCTTCGACTCCTGTATTTAATCAAGTCCATTCCATGTTCAAAACTTCCGGTTGCGGCCATATCAAGTGAAAAGTACTGTTTCCCGTCCGATCAACGTTAGTCAAGCCACTTAGAGCCACAGTGAGTAATGCAGTGGGAGACCATGTGTGAAATTGTGGTGCTGCAATCTTTTTGCTCTCCTATTTGAGTAATCAAACTTCGTGGAACTTTACTCTAGAAGTAAATATCATGTACACAGACCCTAATGTCAAGATTAATGGTAACCCCCCACGTAGTGGGTTGACATTGAATACCTTGGGTACCTCTATAGCGGAACCCAATCCTTGCAGCCCCTTGGGTTTTGATAACATATAGTTCTGTCAACACACGCAGTCAAGATACTACGTGATAGGTTGGATGCAGTACAATGATATACTATGTGTAGGTCATAGACGTATTGAGAGTCAGTCCAGGTCCTCAGTAAACATCAGTACTACTACACTAATTAAAATTGGGTCTGATGGGAGATGTTTTGGTATGTCCACTTTTGGTGGTATTATTCCTGGTAATATTTGGTGGTATTATTTGGTGGTATTTGGTGGTATTTGGTGGTATTTGGTGGTATTTGGTGGTATTATTTGGTGGTGTAACTGTGCGTGAGTGACCGTGGGCTCACGGAAACATGGAGCCGCGGCTTCTGTTTCAGACGAGTGGATACAGTGTTTTTTGAAACTACAGTGCTTTTCAAAACTACAGTGCTTTTCAAAACTATTCAAACCAACGCAGCAAAATGGTTCGTACTCCTTTGCATAGTCTTTCAAACCAAATGTTCACACCAACTTTCATTAGAATTCAACATTCTGAAATGTTGAATCTGCAGGATTGACTTATATGTAATAGATTTAGGAGTCTTGCAATATTAGTCAAGGCTTAAAACCAAAAAGAACGGAACCGGAAGGGGAACGAAACTCTTTAAATCATTGGTTTGTATAATTTGCTAGTGTGGTTTGAATCTTTTTATAGTGCGGGTTTGAATAGTTTTGAAAATCATTGTATTCGAACCAGCGCGAAAGTTTGGAACCAACAAGACAGAATGGTTCAAACCAGCGCAGCAAATCATTCAAATCATACTCAAATCATACTCAAATCATACTCAAATCATACTCAAATCATACTAGAAAATTTCGACAATCCAAGTTTCCCCTTCAGTTGTGTCCTTTTTACGGGATTGGTTCCAAGAGAGACCCAGATGTGGTTCGCATAGGGCAATCCACCAGATTTAAGATTTCAAATAATACAAAACAGTGTTTTTCAAAACGATTCAACCCAGCACGATGAAACACACAGAAGAAACTAGCAAATTAAACAAACCAATAATTAAAGGAGTTTTGTACCCTTTCACTCCAATTCCGTTTGTTTTGACCCTTGAGTGATATTACAAGACTCCCAAATGACCCCAAAAGTACGGCATATAAGACAATCCTCCAGATTCAACATTTCCGAATACAGTGTTTTTGAAAACCAATCAAACCAATACAGCAAAATGTTTCTTACTCCTTCGCACAATCTTTCAAGCCAAATGTTCACACCAACTTACATTAGAATCAAGATTTTGAAATGTTGAATTTGGAGGATTGCCTTATATGTAATAGATTTAGGAGTTTTGCAATATTCATCAAGGGTTAAGACGAAAGGAACTGAAGTAGAGGTATGGAACTTTCTAAAATATTGGTTTGTATAATTTGCCAGTATGGTTTGAATTGTTTTATCTCTCGGGTTTTACTCATTTTGAAAAACACTGTATTGGATTCTAATGAACGTTGGTGTGAAACATTATCCATTGGTTTGAAAGACTGCGAAGGAGTACGAAACATTTTGCCGCGTTGGTTTGAATAGTTTTGAAAAAGACTGTAAGTCAAGCTCAATTAATTTACAATCTAAGATTTTATTTTCAGTCTATTATTGATCTTGATTGTAAAGATGGTACTAACTTTTAGTCATCCTTATGCAAAATCGTCTTGTTTGTTCTTTTGGCTGGGGTGCTCAGTTGTTGCACTTTGCACGTTTTCGCAAGTCTCCCATTTGGGTGCAAAATGTAGAGTAAGGAAAAACACACACTTGATATTCTCTAAAAAAGGAAAACAGGGTGTCCAGTTATTTTTAAAACTATTCAAACCCCTGCGATAAAACAAACTACTAATTCAGAAAGCATCTTACCCCTTCCAGTTCAGTTCCTTTCGGTTTTGAGCCGGTTTTGAGCCTTGACTAATATTGAAAGACTCCTAAATTTATTACATACAAGAAAATCAGCTAGACTTAACATTTCAACACATTAAATTTTGATTAAAGTTGGTGTGAAGCATACACCATTTGGTTACTGCAAAGGATTGTGAAACATTTTATCGCGCTAGGTTGAATAGTTTGTTTTGAAAAACACTAGCAAATTAAACAAACTGACAAAAAGTTTCGTACTTATGACTAAGAAAATGCTAAGGATCAAGAATTTGAAATAAACTGTTTATGTGAAGTCTTAATTAAATATTCAAAACTGTACTTTTTGAATAATTGGTTTCTTTAATTTTGCTACTGTGTTTTGAATCATTTTATCGCTTTGAATAGTTTTCAAAAAAACTGTACTCCTCCGCACTGTCTTTCAAACCAAATGGTACAGTATTTTTCAAAACTATTCAAACCAACATGGAACAATTAAACAAACCAATGATTCAAAAAGGTTCGTACCCCATCCCCCAGTCTTTCAAACCATGGTATAATAGTTTCACACCATCCTTCATTAGAATTCAATATTCTGAAATTTAAATCTTGAGAATGTAGTAAATTTATGAGTCTTGCAGTACGTGATGAGTCAAAACGGACGGAACTGAACTGGAGAGGTACGAAACGTTTTCAAATATTGGTTTGTTCAATTTTGCTAGTGTGGTTTGCATCATTTTGCTGTGCTGGTTTGAATAGTTTTGAAAAACACTATAATGTTTTACACCAACTTTCATTAAAAGCCATTATTCTGAAATGTTAAATCTGGAAGATTGCCTTATAAGCAGTACATTTGGGAGGAATTTGGGAATCTTCCATTATTGATCAAGGGTTAAAACCAAAAGAACAGAGGTGGCACGGGCATGAATCTCTTTATATTATTGGTTTGTTTACAGTATTTTTGAAAACTATTCAAACCAGGGCGATAAAATAATTCAAACGACACTAGCAACTTAAACAAACCTATCATTCAAAAAATATCGTACGCCTTTCACTCAAATTCCTTTCAGTTTTGAGCCTTGACTAATATTTCAAGACTCCTAAATTTATTACCTATTAGACAATTATCCAGATTTAACTTTTCATCACATTGAATTCTGATTATAGTTGGTGTGAAACATTACAGTGTTTTTCAAAACGATTCAAACCAAAGCGACAAAATGGTTCGCAATCCTTCGCACACTCTTTCAAACCAAATGGTAATGTTTCACACCAACTTTAATCAGAATTCAATGTCATGAAAATTTAAATCTGGATGTTTGTGTAATAGGTAATAAATGTAGCAGTCTTGAAATATTAGTCAAGGCTCAAAACCGAAAGGAACTGAACTGGAACGCGTATGGTACTTTTTGAATGATTGGTTTGTTTAATTTGCTAGTGTCGTTTGAATTGTTTGATGGCGCAGGTTTGAATAGTTTTCAGAAACACTGTACCATTTGGTTTGAAAGAGTGCGCGAAGGATTGCGAAACATTTTGCCGCGTTGGTTTGAATAGTTTTGAAAAAGACTGTAATTATGGTAGTATGGTTTGAAACCTTTTTTTCTGCGCACCGTTGAATACTTATGGAAGACACTGCAACTGTCAAACGTGGCTGGCCGAGTTTGGTCTTGTATGGTGCAATTTACATGGTTAGTATTATGTTCTGTAATATATTTCTACCCAACTAATACTTTGCTCGTTGATGGTTCTCGCCGAAGTGGCTTATATAACTTTGAGAGAAACGTGTTACCAGAAAACTCCACTAGAACAATGGCAAGAATTGTTCTAGAAGATTCGAAAAAGACCATAGCACTTCATGCAACAATGGGACAAAGAGTTTGGTATGGCCATTGTTACGGTCGGACAGAGTCGGCTTTATGAATCCTCAATAGGCAGGGCCCTCACTATTGTGGATTTAACAGCTGGTTGAATTTGACCGCGCCGATTTGAATAGCTCCGAAAACACGGAAGCCCCGAATACGAGACGACATTGAGTTGGTAAGAGTAATGGTCTAACTCAGATATACCCGCTCCAGTCTTTGGTTTAGTGGGTGTCAACACGCAACAAGAAATCTTGTGCAGTTGGTGAAGGAGCTTTTATTGGTTTTGCTCAATGCAGGGTGGACGACGAAATCTCTTTTTTGTGTACGAATGGACCTTATGTGATTCAAATTTTAATGGTTGAAGGAATTATCCTTTGGTCATAACGTTTCTATCTCAATAGTGGACAAGTTCACAAGTATTCACGGGTTTCAGTCTGAGATTTCAAAAAGTCTTTTGGAGGTCTGTAAACGGAACTAAAGTGTGCTCTTCCCTTTAATGAAGCTCCTGGGCCAGAAATTCCCCTTGATATTTGAGGATGTGTGTCTGTTGGCCCATGAAAACGCAAGGAAGAGTATTTTGCGGTGTAACTATGCTTGCGTGTATTTAGTCTCAGAACGTCATCTACAATCGACCGGAGAACTCAGCAGTTATTGAGTGTGACCAGGTGCCTAGATTAGCTATCTCTTTACCCACAATGTTTTTTACCACAACCTAAAGAACTAATGTACTGCTACATAGTGTTAATATGCTACATTGTGTTAATTACTACTCATAGCAGAAGTTCTCCAATTTTATGAGGTGAAGAAATGCTTAGAGGTCTCCCGGCAAAATCAGACTAAGCATATTCTCGGTTTTTAGAAAAGTACGAAGGTTTTCTTCGCTGAACATTTTCACGAATGTACAGGTTTTGGTCGATACATTATGAACCGAACATAAAGTTAAAGTGCCAGAATAAGTACACAACACAATAGTCTTAGTTCATCTAGATAGCCGGCCATGGAAGTTGGAAGCACTACGGAGTGTGTAATACCTCACCGGCTAAATGCCAGCCTAAGCGTGATACTTATTCTTTAGAAAGTTAGTAGGCAGGCGTGGAGCTGGTATAGTAGCTTGGTTGTGAAACCGAGTGGATCCGGTTCTAGACAGACCTAGGGATATTCGAATGGGAATTTTGCAGACTAAAGTGAGGAAAGCTCCATGCTAACATTAAATGAACAGAAATAAGTCAGTTCACCTTCAAGCATATAAATATAGGACTACACTACGCGTTGTCCTCTACGGGTGAAAGCCTACTCCCAAACATATAAGGAGGCATTCGCGACATCTTTTAGCAGAAAACTAATTGAAAATTTCTATTGAGCGAGACCCAAGATTCCCAAATCTAGACCCACCAGAATTCCTCGTACTGACAATGAGACTCAGCCTTCATCTAAAGGAAACACTTTGAGAGGGCTGTTTACTTATCTTGATGAGATAGAGATCCATTTCTTCAGGTAAGAGGAGATCTTTGGATTTTGAACCATGGCTACTCTGCAGGCCACCTGAATCCCCACCTTCTGTAGCTGAGCAGGCATTACCAAATCTACTCATTAGTAACCTGCACAGTGCATCTTTTAAACGCATCCAACGCCTCTAAGCTCCATACATGCTAAACACTAGTTTAGTGAATCATGACACAAATGTAGGCTTCAAGTACAGTGTTTTTGAAAACTATTCAAACCAGCGTGATAAAACGATCCAAACCACACTAGCAAATTAAACAAACCAATCATTCAAAGAGTATCGTACGCGTTCCAGTTCAGTTCCTTTCGGTTTTGAGCCTTGACTAATATTTCAAGACTCCTAAATGTATTACCTATTAGACAAATATTCAGATTTAACATTTCATCACATTGAATTTTGATTAAAGTTGGTGTGAAACATTACCATTTGGTTTGAAAGACTGTGCGAAGGAGTACGAAACTTTTTGTCGCTTTGGTTTGAACCGTTTCAAAAAAACACTGCATGCGTTGAAGGTATGGGTTTCTGGATTTTTTTGACACTTCTGTGAGGTCAAAAATCATAGAAATATAGGTGCAGCAAAATGCTCGTACTTCGGCTGACTGCGAAATGCCAAGATCTCTTGCTACTAAAGTTCACTGGCCTGTTACTTATGTGGCCCCATACAACTTTCACCCTAGACACTGAGGTCGTGCAAGTTCCAAGCATCAGTTAGGGGTAAAAAACAACCCCAATGGTCGTACGACTAAGATGGTGCAAAATGGCCATATTTCCATATACTGCATGTAGCAAACTCTGCGTAGCCAGAGAAGAACGTTTTGCTGGTTTATGCACCGAATACATACATTAACTGCGCACAATCAATTAGAGTTGACTACACAGAAGGAGGGATGGATGGGCCAGACAATAACAAACCACGGACAGGTACATTCTAGACAATTCTCCAAGACAGACACATAGACAGATAGGTAAATTAAAAATTGGCAGGATTGTTGAACTAGCAAATGGTCTGACAATCAAGTAAATAGTCAATTAGACAGATAGACATATGGCTCAAAAAATAGCTCTTTGGTAAATCGACTAGTGTTCAGGGTAGTCTGGGCAACATGCAGACAAAAGACAATAAGAAAAAAGACAAGAGAGAGAAAATATTGCCGGATTAAGCTAAAATTTCCGCCACTTTCATGCACCAGAATGAGGATCCATCGTTGTCCTGCCTTTAAATCAGTTCATGGCGCACACGCGGTTTTTCGCACCCATTGTTCGATCCTCAGAACATGCACGCTATTCTTCGCTGACACGCCCACTTTTGCTCCGTGTTTTCGCAGAATATTCTTTTGAAAACTTTCTCAGAGTATTTGAGCATAGCTGTAAACTATAAAAGTCATAAAATACCGCTAAAGTCATAAAATATCTCAAAAATCCAAACAGAAAAATCAGAAAAAAGCATTCCTGAACCCAATGAATTTCCTCTTTTTTGCACTTCTCTCTGTGGTTTTCGCCGGTCAGTCCTTAGACACCTACCTCTCTCAAGCCGGCCCCTTTTCCATGAAAAGATATATATCATCTAGCGGCAACAACGTGGTTGTCCAGAAGTTTAGTGGAAATGTCAAGTTGGTCTTGAACTCCGATTCCACGTTGGTCGATACCGTGTCCAAGAAGTACTTGAACATTGGATCCGATGGTTTTGTTACGTTATCCAAAGAGCGGCAGACGGGTTACTCTATGGACACAACCTTTTTGGTGTTCCGCAATGATATTCTTTTTGGCGAAGTGGACGGCCGCTTAGCTTATGACTTGCACAAGCAGTTCCTGGATTCTCAGGGCTTCGTGGTGAAAGTGTCTTCATACGAAACGGTGGCTGATGTGATTCCATGAGAAATGAAATTAATGTTTACCTCATGGAAAAGGAGAAACTGTCATTTAAATTCTTGAGGAAAGTGCGATATTTAAATTCTTGAGGAAAGAAGAGATATTTAAATTTCGAAGAAAGGAGTGATATTTAAATTTCGAAGAAAGGAGTGATATTTAAATTTCGAAGAAAGGAGTGATATTTAAATTTCGAAGAAAGGAGTGATATTTAAATTTCGAAGAAAGGAGTGATATTTAAATTTCGAAGAAAGGAGTGATATTTAAATTTCGAAGAAAGGAGTGATATTTAAATTTCGAAGAAAGGAGTGATATTTAAATTTCGAAGAAAGGAGTGATATTTAAATTTCGAAGAAAGGAGTGATATTTAAATTTCGAAGAAAGGAGTGATATTTAAATTTCGAAGAAAGGAGTGATATTTAAATTTCGAAGAAAGGAGTGATATTTAAATTTCGAAGAAAGGAGTGATATTTAAATTTCGAAGAAAGGAGTGATATTTAAATTTCGAAGAAAGGAGTGATATTTAAATTTCGAAGAAAGGAGTGATATTTAAATTTCGAAGAAAGGAGTGATATTTAAATTTCGAAGAAAGGAGTGATATTTAAATTTCGAAGAAAGGAGTGATATTTAAATTTCGAAGAAAGGAGTGATATTTAAATTTCGAAGAAAGGAGTGATATTTAATTTCCGAGGAAAGAAGTGATATCCAAATTCCGAGGAAAGAAGTCATATGGAGGTGTGATATGAGAAACTGCGCGTTCACCGAGTTAACTGAGGGTCACTCTCTAGATTGGCCACACTGACCCGATAAAGCGTTCTCCTCCAATGGTTTATTGTTCTGTAGTAATTTAATATATGACAAAAAAAAGTTCAGGAATGGGTGCTGCAAGTTGTGACGATTTAGTCCAGGTTCAGGAGCCATTATGCAGTACTCACTAAAAATAAGCTCCGGCAATTCACATTATGTATTTGCCTCTATATCTGCCTCTATACATTTGATGGCTAGTGAATTGTCGAGGTTAGACCAGTGACGGCCCTGGGCTCATAACCTGCACCCAAGACAGAGACCAAACACGACGAGCGACCTGGACAAACTATTGTAGTTTCTTGTTCGCACATTTGATGCCTGATGAACCTCTAGTTAATGGTTCCTAATGTATAAATCAACGAGTACTTAGTGCATGGAGTCTTTTACTTCGAAGAGGCGTTGGATGTGTTTAAGGATGTGCTTTGTGCACCTCGTCTAAGACTTTGGTCTTGTAAGGCACAACTCACATATCCTGTGTATTAATATACTAAGGCAAATGTTGAAAAATGGGGAATCTCATATTGCTGATATACTTGATCGTGGGTCGTGGGGCAACCGATCATTGGGGATGCTGGGCTTCTCTTAAACCTGGTGGCTATACCCAAAGAGTTTACCCAAATAAGTTTGCAACGAGCTTTTCCAAGGGTGGATTTAAGATTATCAGACTTACCATGTTTAAGACTTGGCTAATTTACTTTACTAAAATATAACTAAATGCATATAAGTTAGCTGTAAAACCTAAAACTATACCTGTACCAGCTTCAAGCGTTAGGCCACATTCCGCCTAGTCAGGTTCAGTTTTCAACGAGTTCCTAGCAGCTATGGAGTCAAGGTACTTTGTGGAAAAGTATAGGACGCTCCTTTGGCCTTGTTTTAGAACTGTGGTCTTATATGGTACATTTATATTCGCCTTTATATTGGTATATACTGCATTAAATGTTGAACATATGTTGTTTAGTGTTGAATCCGTGTATAGTTTTATATTGTATCAGTCTATGGTTTTATATTGTATCAGTCAATGGTTTTATATTGTATCAGACTATGGTTTTATATTGTATCAGTCAATGGTTTTATATTGTATTAGTCTATGGTTTTATATTGTATCAATTTATGATTTTAGTGTATTTATCTTAGTTTCTTAAGGGTATGGTGATTGGTGTATTGTGATTATCAGTGTATACTGCTTGACTCCGGGTTCGTAACTCCAACTTTTCACTCCAGCTCTTTATTACAGCTTCTCCACTCTAGCTTCTTGACTCTTTGCTTGGCCAACAAACTGGTCTCTACACAACCACATATGACCTCCAATACCAAATTATATCATCCTCTCATAACACTCATAAACATCAACCGTTGTATGCATTCCTATGGAATCTTGGTGTTGAAAAAGAGGTTGAAAGGTATAATGCTGTTCGCTGTGTCTTTATGCCTACCTCTATTCCAAAATAAGCTTATCATTGTCAAGTTTTATGGCGGTGAGTGTAACTTTCAGGAGAATAACAATACGGAGCCCATGGGTCCCCGGAAACTCTCCAAACACTTTGTATAAGCATTTAGGGCTGAATTATAATCTCCACTGGAAAAAATCTCGCTCTCTTTACTTTGAAGGTGTCATATTCAGGCTGTTGGAAAGCTTTTAGAGGCTCTGCCGTGGATAAACGCTTGAATGTTTTGGTATTGGAGGTCGATTGAGTCAATGAAGAAGTGGACTGTATCGCCTTGGAAGCGGATGCTGGAGCTCCGTTTCTGCGTCTAGAGTTGGGCGTATCTTCAGTAGATGAAGTCTTGAATTTTTGTTCCTTATACCCCAGAAAGATGTGTGCTTGTATGCAGGCGCACCAACTTCATCTGGACCAGCTTCAACCCAACTTTGGCCACAGCTTGAGGATGTTCGACACCGGCTACCTGCAGTACTAGGTGAAGGCTTTCAGAGAGTTTCATCAATGATTTTGCGTCCAGAATGCCCATCTACGCCAACTTCCAAGAGTTGTGGAGTATTTGTTGAGAGTTATAATATACACTCCCGTATTCTGGAACGGTTATCAGGTTAAGTTCCAACTATTTATTTTAGTGTGAAACTTTAGTCATCATCTTTAATCATGTATATTAGGATCTGTCTCCAAACTTAGACTCCGAGATCCTTATTCTCCATTTCTATCCTCCTACCATGAGCATTCCTGTCCCTTCTTATAGACTCCGTCTGTCCCGGTCCTCCGTCTACTACTCCCATTGTCTCTGCAAGCCAAAAGTCTAGACGAGAACTAGACGGGAGCTAGCCAAGAACTTAGACGAGAGCTCTTCCTTTGTTTCATCTGTTAACAATCGCTTGAGCATGCAGTACTCTCACGTGGGCTGATCCATTCATCCCATGCAGTACACTCATGCATACTAATGTCTCAAGTTCAACAGTATTCATAGTTGAGGCTGGTTTCGTGGTGTTTCCGGACAGGTTCACGCTCATTTCTTAAAGCCAA
The DNA here is from genome assembly GCA_002374405.1 of Metschnikowia cubensis. NCBI lineage: Eukaryota > Fungi > Ascomycota > Pichiomycetes > Serinales > Metschnikowiaceae > Metschnikowia > Metschnikowia cubensis. The sequence continues at coordinate 186 of NKZA01000193.1, read as the reverse complement.
AAAACGTTTATCTCTTGCTACTTTTAATATTCAATCATTCATTACGTATAAAAAAAAAATTCAAGGCTCAAGGCTCAAGACTGAAGTGTCCAGAAAAACGACATCAGCAAAAGCGGTGGCTCTCTACTGTGGAGGAGGATGAGCCTTGTCCAACTTGTCAAGGTATGCATCCAAACATCTGTCTGG
>NKZA01000265.1:0-15764 GCA_002374405.1 Metschnikowia cubensis | reverse complement strand
GAGTAGTATAGAGTAGTATAGAGTAGTATAGAGTAGTATAGAGTAGTATAGAGTAGTATAGAGTAGTATAGAGTAGTATAGAGTACTAGACAGAATATGTTATAGTCATGACAGATCAAGGAATCTAGTCTCAATCAATTCTTTGAAACTTTGAAAAGAGTGGTTTGTAAAGTGTTATTTGCGTGACTAAAATTGCCTAGATAATACACTAAATAATAATTCAGAGGTATTAAAATTTAAAAATATATCCCCAATCACATATAGCTTTATTGTCGAAATTGAACCCCTAACAAAATCGTACAATGAAGTGAGTAGTTAAATTTATAATTTGGTTTTACTTCATAATTAATATGACATGTAGCAGCATAAGGGAAAACACTGTGGCATATCTGGTCAATATGGTACGCGCACTACCCCTTTTTGACGGATTTTCAAAATACATTTAGTGATTAATTCCTTGAGACATTGCTCTGATCAAAATGTGGAAGGGCTCCTGCATAATCGAAACAAACATGTTTCCTCTACTTGATTCCTTCATACCAAATCAGCGTTTGTAGGCATTTCCTAATTAGGATAGCTTATTCAAGGTTTAATACAAAAGCCTGGAATGTCTTTAAATATTTTTTTTACCACATTAGTTTATCACAATCAATATCTATTAACTTATATGCCATGATTAGCTGTTTTTTCAATAATATTAAGTTTCTGTAGTATTATCATAAAACTTTATTGGAGAATTTTACTTAGAATGATTAGATTTGTCCTGATTTCTCATTGCCGTAGGAAACAGTCTATAATTAAAGCTTTTTTGGTCTCCATAGCACCATTTTCACCAAGAACTCGTGATGTGGGGCTACCTTTCTGACCATATCACGTGACCACTTATTTAAATCACGTGACCACTTCGAATTTGGGGCGTTTTCTGGGCGTTTTCTGGGGTCTTCCAAGAATATTCCACCCTAGGATGTTCGAGGTCCTTTCATTCGCCTATTTAAACAACTCAGTCTTAAATTAATGTGGAGAACCAATGTATTTTTCACGTGACTATCAAATCTATTCTCACTGTACCAAATTGGCTACAACTAATGTTTCGTATACAGGTTTAAAATTACAGCTATAAACAGTTGTAGACAGAAGCATTACGAGTCCATCATATAAATGTAGCCTGGAACATGACGTTTCCCACCGATCAAGTCTCCGCCTGCACAGTGTCCGCCGCAGCCAACGCCTTGAGCCGCTTTTTCAAGAGCTTCTGTGGGTTGATGGCAAAAAAAGACTTCTCGTCAATCAACGTGCTCTCCTCACGTGACGTCTCCACCTCCTCTCGGGCCACGGCTATACACCGCCGCACAGACCGAACCAACTGCTCGTAGACACTGCGCCCTCCGGCCACACCCGTGCCGCCCTTGGACCCATTCTCGTCACATCCGTACTTGATCTTCAAGTACCGCTCCGTGACCTTCCGGTTCGTATCGTATAATGCGGCCATGGCGACCTGCGGCGGTGTAAAGAGGAACGGCACGTCCAGAAGGAGTGCATGTTCATTAAGCCACTGTTTGCCTGCATCATAGAGCTTCCCAAGGGTATCGATGTTCACGTCGTACATGACCGGCTCTGGCCAGAGTAGTACCTCCTGCATATCGAGGAAGAACCCGTAGAGAGGCCGGAATGGGTGGTGCACCAAAAGGGTAAACTTGAGCGCCTGTAAAACCACAAACTCTAGGTCCAAAATGTCCTCCGGCTTGGTTTTGGGTAACCGTGCTGCAAACGCTTCAATTGACACGAAAAAGTTTTCTGACTTGGCTGATAAAAACACGACTGCATATAACACGTTCTTCGGCCGGTACTCCATCACCGAATGCACCAAGTAGAATCGCCGGAGAAATTGCACTGCTGTGGCTTTCACTTGTGTTGGCATATTAAAATGTGCACAGATCTGCACTGCTTGTTGCCCGAAAAATCGTACAAACTTCTGTTCTTCCTCGTAGGTTATGAGCTCCGGTTCCTGGGGCGGACTAGAATTCCCTAAAACGGCATATTTTTCCGGGTTTTCGCTGGCCATGGCTTCAAGCGCCTGCTGGAACCGCTGGCGGGCCTTTTCAGCGCCTTCGGCGTTGGTCTTGCGTTTTCGATTTTCGAGCTCGGCACTACTAAATGACCATACTTCATATTGACTGGATCGGCGATAAAGATCGTCCGCCGAGATGTTTTTAGGCTTTTTCGGCCCCGAATCCTCGGCTTCGTCGGCCTTTTGATCCTGTATAGCTTCATCGGCGTTAGTTTCGGTTTCAGTTGGGTGAGAAGCGGGTGTATTGGAGTGAGTTTCAGGGCTGTTTGAGGGTTGTTTCAGGGCTGTTTCATCTATAGAAAGGTCCTGCATGGGCTGGGCCTCTGGGCCGGTAGCATCTCCTGAGAGGGTGGCATGATCCATTGAGGTTTGGAGTGGTCTCAGTTACGGCTGATAGTCTAGCCAAAGACCCGTACACCATTTTTAAAAAACCCTGACACCATTTTTGAAACACCCGTACATCTCATAGAAAAGATCGGTACACCAAATGCACACAAACACGTAGCCGGCAGAGTACAAACACGTATCAGATGGAGTGCAAACACGTAACCCACAGTGTCACAAACACGTCATATATATGGATGGCACAAACACGTACAGCATCTGATAAAATGTAAAATTAATACAAATACGTCTCTTGATTTCCCGTTCCAGGCGTTTCTACATACAGACACGTGACCGCCGTCACATGATCCCCCACACATCCTCACATCCATGGCAGAACTTGGAGCACGCCACCGACGCCGACAATGGGTAATCAGACAAACCGATTTTATCATCCACATACTCATCAGCAAAAGTATCCTGGCCACGGGCCATGGCTCCCACAAAAACACAAATACTCTCATCGTCATCCAACTCAGCGACGTAGTCCTGCACCCGGCGGATCTTGGCATCGAACGACAACGTCACCTTACGGCATTTCGTGGGCAAGTGGTCCAGAATTGGGTTCTTGATCACCTTCAACAACTTCTCCTCCGAATTGACCGACCGGATCGACAACTTATGCAATAGTTGCACCATCAACCCCGAAAAACGTTTAAACGTCCTAGGGATTCTCACACTAGGATTGACCTCAATCAACACGCCTCTCGCCGTATGTATGAAAACTTGCAATTTGCCGGCCTTATTGATTGGGGAGTCCAAAAGCGTCAAGAGACATTGGTGTGTGATGTCCGGCCGGGCCTCGGCAATATCGCGGCCCATCTTCCGCAACAAGCCCTGGTGGTCGTCACAGTTCAAGAGGGCGTATTTGTCACCACCTCCACCACCGCTGATCTTGTGTGTCTCCAAACATGCCTGTGAAAGGACCACGATCATGCGTTGGGTATTCTTGTCTCGCGAGGTAAGAACCTGGGGACGCGTGGGCACGAACGATGCAGGTGGGGCCGATGGGGCTGCAGGAGCAGCAGCTGCTTTCCCGTCTTCCTTCAGAGGAGCCTCTATCTGCTGAGATTTTATCTTGCCATCAGACATGTTGGTTGTGATGGGATGAGTAAAATTCTCATATACTTCAAGTCGCGATGAGCACGTGAGCAGTCACGTGAGACTAGACCTCAATGTCCCTAAACCTTATGGATTGAAGGTTAAACCTTATAGAAGAAGCTTCCATATTGAAACCTTAATTATTAAAGTTTTGTGTTTCATGGCCAATTTCTAGACTTTTAGCACTTTTCTTGAGTGAAGTATATGCCAAGTAATAAGTCCATTTGCAGTGCGTCTTTCCCCATAGTGATTTGCTTGTTTTTGGTCAAAGAATTCAACCTTCATCAAAATATCTCTCAAAGAGCAAAGTAAATCTTCCAATGGACGAATTCTAGCTTTTATATTAGCCGCCTTTACCCATGATATCTAGAAGCTTCCATCTTTCCATCAACTTTCTCTCTTATTAATATCTTCCGCAAACCAAAACTCCATAAATGAACGTTGAAAATCAAGGTAGTTGATTGCCCACAAAAACCAATTTCCATTACCAGACTTTTTCATAGCAAACATGATCCCAAATTGTATACCTAAATTGTCTCTTTGATTGTTATGGCACCAACACCGTATGCAGTAACCAATAGTCAAATTACTTTTTTAAACTAGCCATAGTAATTTAGCCCTGGCTCTTCCATTTTAAACTCTAAATTCCAAGCTGTTTTGTGTCTGTAGGTCCAACATCTGAACGAATATAGTCATATTCCATCAATAGAGCATCAATATAATCACCTAAATGTAAGTTAGTGTGACCATTTCCCACCACAATGTTTATGCCAAGAAATGTTTTGGCCTCTCCTGAATCTTCATTTGAAGCTCTCTTAAATCTTCATTTGCAAGATGCTACTGCTCATCCTTTGTTCTCGCCACATCTCTTGAGCAGTTACCAAAATCCAATGGATCATCCACATTTAATGCTATTAGTATCGAAAAGGACCCTGTTCAGGTAAATGCATGTTTTATTGGAAGCACCGACCCTTTACCAGTCGGTTATTTGATTAAGCAATTATTGGATTAGCTGGTTAGCTGGTTATCTTATTAGCTGGTTATCTGATTAGCTGTATAGATGTCTATATGTTTGGATGTTTAGGCAGTTAGGTGTCTCTTTGTTTGGCAGTTTAGGCGGTTAGGTGTCTCTTTGTTTAGCTGTTTAGGCGGTTAGCCGGTCAGCATGTTAGTCGCGCTGTTTCGATCAATTTCAGCTAGTCCATAGATTTGAGAGTAAAACATATGATAGAAGAACTCACTGATAAAAAAAGCATTTTTTCTGAGGGGGGTGGAGCTCTATTTATATTCTTCGCGAGGACGCCCCCTGGTTCCCCCGATTTGCAGCCACCCCCGCACCGCAACATATAAAAACCCCGTGGCCCGCTTTTTTTTTGAGACCATTATTTTCTTAGAATTATCCTTACCCCATTAAATATTCACTGACTCTTATTTTCCCTCGTTATTTTCTTACTGATTTTTTATCAGCCTCTCATTATTTTCTCATTATTTTCTCATATCATTTGGTCAGCTACATACAGTGCCGATTGTTAATGTATGTTTGTTATCCGGATAAATGCTTATTGGACAAAATAAATTGGGATTTTGGTTTGGTATCCAGGAATCTTATTGACATTGACATTCACATTGACATTCACATTGACATTCACATTGACATTCACATTGACATTCACATTGAAATTCACATTGAAATTCACATTGACATTCACATTGACATTGACTATTGATTCGACTAATATGACTAAATACTGAGGTTTATGACTGGAATGAAAAATTCATTTTTATGACTACAGAATTTACTTAGAGAAGATTCCATTATGTTTAAGGTTGAACTTCAAAATTACATCCACTTCTCTAGTCTTTCTTGATTTTTATTGCTTCCTATTGGTTGAGTCATAACTACACCACTACGGATCTGGGAAATCTTGACGGTCAAAATCAGACCTATGGAAACAAATATACCTAATTTTCATTGCCCTTTGGATTGAAGTTCTGGAGATGCTGGTTGTGTGCAGAGAAACCAGTATCCCACGTGACTGTCACGTGCCCGCCGCCTTAACCGCGTCTCCCACTCTACTTACCTGGCCATGTCCGATTCCGACTCTGGCTTCGATGACGACGATGATGAATTGCTTCTTGGCCTTCTACGTGCCACTCTGACAAAAACACAAGATACTCCCACTCTTAGTCCTTCACTGGCTTCAAGAAATACCCATCTGCATACAGGAAATGCAAGCTTACCATCAAATCCAGTAAAGTCCTTGAACTCGTCAAATCCTAATGATTCTGCTTTGCTCCGGGCTCAAGGAGAAATCTCCATTCTCCGAGCACAGCTAGAGGCAGCCCAACATGGCAGAAATGTAGAGATACAGAAACTACACAGCAAAATGGATGCGGTCCAGAACTCGTCCCGGGAACACATTTCCGCTTTGAAACAGTCGGTGGATAAGCTTGAGGACGAGAAGAAGTTCTTGGCCAATGAAATCCGGTCTTTGTCCGGAACAAAACGACGGAAATACTCCAATGCATCTGCAGTTTCACAGATTCCTGCATCTGCAGAGATGGAGACCCAAAATGCCCCCAGATTTGCAACTGCACCCAAAACTATGGAGATAAAAACAAATATGGAGACAGGAAAGTCTATGGCGATGATGGGCCCGTCCAAGTATCAAGTCACTGACGATTGGTCCCAGCTTTGCCTGCATATATGGAACTACACCATCAACGGTGGAAGTGCATCTAGCTTGGATTTCCTTTCTCGCATATGTTTGGAAAAACCACTCTTTCTTGCTTCCGGGGGCTACGAAATCGAAGCCAAGGCCCCACTCCTGCAGGCCATCTGGACGGTGTTGTTGGGGTTAAAACAGATGCGGCTCGACGTAATAATAGAACGGTTCTGTCACGTGATCTTCGAGATAGTCTCAGGTCTTTTGGAGACCGGCTACTATGCCGGAGTGCCATTTCTAGTGTCGTTGGTGTATGGGAGCATCAACTTCAAGAACTCGGCCGTGACCAAAGACTTGGCATTAGAGATTATCCTGCAGGTGTCCACATACCTGCACCAATTCCTTCACGTGTTGCAGGGAGAACAAGAGTTTGGCGATACCAGTATACCGGAACAGACCCGACTTCTCCAGCATGCCACCCTACTCTTTTGCTTTGATTTGTTGGAGAACACGGTTGTTATATGCACACAGTTTGGCCCATCGTTCATAGGGGAGATGTGGGCTCAAAACCAACTCCAGCTCGATTTGATGAAACAAATTCTCCCCGAGAATACCGAGAGGTTTGTTTCTGCTGCGCAGATCAACTTGGTGTACAATTTCATCGAGGTTCTCTCGGCATCGATGTCGGACGGAGAGTTATATGGAGGGTTTTGCAACCAGCCCAGTCCGGACCGACTGATCATCAAGTCACTCATCAAGGTGCTTCTAATTGATATTCCGGCCAAAGCTGACTTCTCCTTTTACGGCTTGAACCGTATGATTGGCAATAACCACGATTTCTCGCTCCTTGAACAGGCCATACCCAAAACAAGACCGGAAAACTTCGGCCCCGGCCTCGTGATGTTGCCCTTCCCGATCCGGAGACCCGACGTCTCGGAAAAAGACAAGGTGCACATGCTTTTGGCCCATGAAACACATCTCCTCACGCTCCGCTTGCACATAGTCAAACTCCTCGAGTGTGTGGTTGTTTCAGGAGGCATGGACTTGTTGAATCTGAAGGAAAACATCAAGTCGTTGGTGCGTATCATTGGGTTCGAGCAGAACCTGGTGATCCACCAGCCTCGCGACCCAAGGGTTTACATGAGGGTAGAGATCATCGGGGGATTGATCCGGATCCTTTACTACATCATCGAGGAGCACAAGAACCTCAATGACTTGATCTTCCCCGAAACGCTTTACGAGGTGTTTGTGATTTTGATGCGCATCGCGTTTTCGTCGGACCTGCTTCTGGTGGAGGCACACGGGCTTCTATCGGAGGTCCGAAAACGGGGGATCACGGAAATCGGCGTGTTCAACCGGGAATGTGAGATGCGTAGCAGGGACGTGGCGCACTTTAACCTCCACGATGCCCGGCCCAATAAGTTTACAGAGTTGGCCAATATCGAGGGAGATTTTGCCAACGGACTCGAGTTTCCGTATGACGAGGAAACCGTGGAGATATCACGTGAAATCTTGGCGGTGTGCGTGAATCACGACGAAGCCGACAATCTCTACTATAACATGACGCGGAGTCAGTGAGAAAACCGAAAATCTCTACTATAGCATGACGCGGAGTCAGTGAGCCATTTTATCAAGAGGATAAAATAATGAACAGAGGAATATGTGGGGGGTTATATTGCATTGTGTTGACGGGGAATTTAGTGTTCATGAGGTTTAAGCCGAGATTAAGCCGACAAAAATTCTACGAAAGGACAGAAAAGAGGAAAGTATTGTTTATTCGACTGTCTACTCCAAAGATGTCCATTACAAAGTCTGAATATTCAGTGGTAGAAAAGTGAGCTAGGGTCGCGTTGACGTTGAATGCAGTTATTGACCTTTGTGGCTTGACATTACAAATGGTGAGGCAAATGCCAATACAATCCGGCATTACTGACACTATAACTTGAACACAAAAACAAAGCGGTTAGAAAATAACAAAACAATGAAAAACAAAAAAGAAGAGAAAACCAAACATTTTGTTAATGAGCCAAAAGCAAAGGGAACTCTGCTTCTCTATTAGTATCGCACAGCAACAAAGCTACTAATAAAGAAATGAAGGAGGAGAATCCACCTTTGCATCCCAAGAAACAATCTGGCGCCCGATATCACAACCCTAGCCTTAGGCAGATTTGTCTCTGGCAAAAGGTGGTCCGGGATTGGACCCATGTTCTTCCAAAGGGCCACGCTTTAATCCAGAGTATTCATCTTCAGATTCACACAAATCCGAGACCAGAGCACATGCGTCCCTTTGAATACATGAACTCCAATGGACCCAGGCTAAAGCACATCATTCACCGGATCCCCAATAATTTAGGAGAGAAAATCCATATAGACCGCCACCTCGTGACACGACTCATCTCTCTCTTGAGTGACAATCATATACGAATGGGCGGGGTGGTTCTCTCTGGGGCACGCATAGAAATCATAATTTTTGACCTCGCGAAAGGGACCGATATCCAATTTCAACCGCTCAATATTAGGGCCAAAAGCAATTGTATCATTGAAGCTTCCGAGGTACCCGTCGGTTTTGGTGCCCACGCCTATAGCGTATTGCAGATTTTCCACAATGAACCTAACAGGGTGGGTGGCTTCAGGGCCATAGAACATCACACTCAAATCGAGTCCAAATTCTGGAATGATTTCCGCAGAAAGAGGAATCTTTTTATCATCGTCATGTACAAAGAGCACACATGTCTGCACGAGAGACAGATTTTGGGCAATCAAGTCAGCGTATGCCACCGATAACTTATCTTTTTCCAGAACAAGTCCATTCTCAATGGCGTCTTTTCCCATCACAGATTTGTTCTCTTCCTCAGAAGCTGTTTTAGTTTTGGCGCCGTTATCCAAGAGGTAGATGTCCACCGGGAAGCAGGAGGGAATGAACCTATTAGTGGTAATAAGTTGAACGTTTTCAAGGCCTCCACAGGAAAAGTATTGAGCATTGTGAAGTTTCCGATCATCATCCAACATCAAATTGTTTGGAGCCATAGTGGGACCGAAAGCCAAGGTCTTGTCATGTATTCCGACGAACCCATCATTATCGGTGTTCAAACTGATGGCGGAGTTACCGGACATGTCGAACTTAACCGGGTCGCCCACATCAGGCCCGTAACACATCTCGCTAAATGAAACTCCGTCAGTTGGAATAATACGGGCTCCTAGAGGCACTTTAACACCATTGATTTCGGCAAAAAGAACATATGGAGAGTTTCCGAGGTTCGAATTGTGTGTTTGGTGCCCTTCTGAAGAGACCCCACTTACATTTTTGGGAGGCAACAGCGGCGTGGCCACGGGAGACCCAGTTTGACCATGGTTTTGCAAATCTTTTGGATCTTCAATGACTCTGTCAACATTCTTTCCGGCCACCACAGGAGCCTTGTGTCCATAAGGCAAGAGATAGATGTCCACCCCAAAGCATTTTTCAGGATTTGGGCTCCTCATTTCGAAGAAGATGTTGCGTATGTTGGTGCTGCCAGTGGTTTTGCACGAATAAAAACGTCCATTCAAAAGCTTTTGGTTACTATCCAATTGCAAAGCAGTCGGATTGACAGAAGATCCAAGCACAAATAGGGGCTTCGCAAAGCCTACCACGTCCTTGTTGCGGCCATAAGCAAGGTTTGTGTCTGATAAGTTGAACTCGGTAGGAACAGCCAGAGTGTTTCCATAGGAAAAGACGCTGACATTATTCTCCAACTTCAAAAACACAGATGTGGAGAGTGGCATAAGCGTACCATTAACTTTCGCAAAGAAGGCCCTGGTCCCGGCGGGGTCTGCCCAAGCGGTGGACGCAATAAGAGAGGTAAATAACAAGTGACTTGTCTTCATGATTTTTGGTGCTGATGAAAGCAGGAATCCGGCCGCGCTTTATACGCAATTTCAAGAACGACACCTTGGTAGTTACGGATGACGGTCCAACAATAGCTATGGCAATTGGGATCATTTCCTAGGCCTTTGCGTACCTCCTCCTGCATGGATACTTTTAAAGTCTATTTTATCATATACCCGGAAATCAGTTATCAGACGTAACAATTGAGATCATTCGCAAGGATCTTGAATTCCGTCCTTCTCCAAGTTATCGCTTTTTCTTCCCCGTTAGTGCTAACTCCGTATTCCAAGTCTGTCAGCTCAGTCTCTCTCTCTCTGTCTGTCTCTGTCTGTCGCCCCCCTCTCTCTGTCTCTCTCTGTCTCTCTCTGTCTCTCTCTGTCTCTCTCTGTCTCTCTCTGTCTCTCTCTGTCTCTCTCTGTCTCTCTCTGTCTATTTCTGTCTATCTCTGTCAGTCTCTGTCAGTCTCTGTCTACCCCCCCTCTCTCTCTGTCTATCTCTGCCAACTGCCAACTGCCAACTGCCAACTATATTAGGCCGTCTACTTCAATATCAACAAGTCCCACTTGAAATTGATCGTGTCCAGTGGACCAGTTCAACGAATTTAAAAGGTAATTTATCGTTTGACCCAGTACAGTATCCCAAATCAACGGTGTGAACGGAATTGTTCCAAGATAATGCAAGATATCTCCGTGAGATCACTTGGCCTAGATTTCTTAAAATCTTATTTGCTTCCATTGTGCTGAAAACCAGCCGCCGTGGATACCAACTTGCTTTCTCTTGGCGCTCACGTGAGAGACTAAACTTCGTGTATACAAAAAGCATGAGTTTCCGCTATTACATAATCCTGCCAAAAATACATACAGACTGAGAGGTTCATAGCAAAAAGTGTGCCGACACTGGACTCACTAAGATTGGATCGGGCAGGTACCGACGTTTGCTGAGAAGCCCGTTCAATCCACTTATTGTTGTACTGCACGCTACCGGTGCAGCATAGCTGCGAATGACCTGGAACTCATGCAAGTGAGACTGTGAAACCCCCAAGAAGAGTGGTCAGTACTTGTTTGTTCCATATAGAGGTGGTTTTGAAAAATGGCGGATATAGATATTTTGGTCAAGACAGAAACTCCACTGGGGGACTGCACCGTGTTGTAGTTATAATTGCCAAATCTGTTATCTCCTGGTGTATAGGAATTTATGAACCTGGACGTTTTTAAGCACTCCTGAGCTTGTGGTAATTTTTAAGCACTCCTGAGCTTGTGGTCATTTTTAAGCACTCCACAGATGCTTGTGGTCATTTTTAAGCACTCCACAGATACTGTGCGCCGGTATTTATATAGACTCCTTGCCTGTAGGGTCAACTAAATAACCAAGTTCTTAATCCTACTGTTGCATTTGATTTTGGTTGCTACCCTCTGCTCCTATGTAACGGTTAACGACAGATAGAAGATATTCTGTAAGCTGACACGAGAGGAGAGTTATTTTTGGAGATAGAAGTGTTTCCTTCCCCTTATATGCTCCCTTATTTTCTTTGGATAATGGAACTGCTACTACCATGGAAGGCAATGACTCCAAGGGCTTGGTAATTCACCACTATTTTCTTGTGTGGAACATTCAAGATTCACTATTTGGAGCGTTCAAGGTACACTTTGTTTAAATCGACAGTTGATTGTACTTCAAAATCTCCCAAACATGATTATTGGTCGTGCAACTAACACTGCAGCTAGAAATGCTTGCCGAGAGACGCCTACTTTGAAGTGAAAGTATAGCTTTTTGAAATAATCTGGGTTGTCAACAGTGTAGTTTTCAAGACCTAATTTTGCAGCTAACCAACGCACAGGGGGCAGCTAATCCCAGCTCTTGCAGTTGAAAAAGATCCTCTGCTCATGTACAGGGACTGTTTTGCTCTTGTCTATTTTCTTTTCTAGTTTTCTAGTTTTCTAGTTTTCTAGTTTTCTAGTTTTCTAGTTTTCTAGTTTTCTAGTTTTCTAGTTTTCTAGTTTTCTACACTCCTGAATACATCTAACACTTAGAGTTACGTTCTTTGTTGATGGAAAGTGGGATTCCAGGATTATACAGAACCTACGAATACTGGAAAAGTGAAACAGGCAGTCAAACGCCATGCCACGAGATAAGGTAAGTGGAAGACTCTAGTCACGGGTTATGGTGCCTTGGGTGAGTCAGTGGCATTCGTAGGCTCGAAAGATCCCTCTATGGGTAGTGGCCGTACTCAGATATTATTATGGTACTCCGGTCAGAAAATAGACAGTAGGTACAACTTCATTTGCCTGTACAATAAAGTATACTATGTTGGAGAAACAGCAACTTCCCTGTCCGATCCATGGTTTCATATTGTCAAAATGCCCACCCAAACGTATCGCTCGACTAAATCATACCTTTTTTATTGCAACCCTTTTATAAAAAAGTCCACTATGGTTCTAACCCTTGCTACTACATTTTCGCTGATAGTTCTCATGGAGAGAAATCAAAGTGGCTTATATCTTTTTGGAGAAACTGTTACCGAAAAACTCTCCACTAGAAATCGTGGCACTTCGATCCACTATGTGACCATTTCAAACCCCACTATGATGGCTGCAACATCCCGTAGTACTTTGTACAATCACTTGTGTTACTATCGGACAGGGTAGGCTTCATTAATCCTCTATAGGCAAGGCCCTGTCTATCGTGTACACTAAACTAGTATAGTAGTAGTAGTGATTTGTGAAACCACCACACAATGACAACATACCATCCGAGCCATAGTCTCCACAGCCACACAAAAATAGTGGTGATAGTATGTAAGAATCCATGTATTTAGAAATATTTTATTAGTAGTAGTGTTATAAATGTAGTGTTATAAATGTAGTAGTGTTATAAATGTAGTAGTGTTATAAATGTAGTAGTGTTATAAATGTAGTAGTGTTATAAATGTAGTAGTGTTATAAATGTAGTAGTGTTATTGAGTTTAATGGTGGTGGACTACATGAAGAGGTAGCAGTCTATCCATTACATGAAGCCTGGATCTATTATTTACTATAGTTTGCACTTCCCCTGGAATTTTGTTCCTACTGGATTCCTACTTTACTGACCACTAAATTCTGACTATTAACCACGCACATAGTACTATTTCTGGTACTACTACTTGTTACTGATAACCACTCAGTACTTGCTACGACTATTGACTACTTACTTTCTGCGTAATTACTAGTAACAGTCTACTTCCTGGTAACTACTCAGGGCCTGCTGTAATACTTATTACTGACGACTTCCACTCACCACTAATTACGGACTAACTGACGTCGTTGACCATATTAATTCACCACTTACTAATAATCGACTGACTTCTTCTCCAATCTAAACTACTGTATTACTGGATTACCGACTACTACTTTTACTGACCACAACACCGTCTTACTGCCTATACCAGTATACGCGTGATCTATACTAACTACTTGTAGTTTTTCTATATAGACGGCTGCTTCATACCAGTCTATTGTGCGATATTATATTTGTATGTTTCGGGACGCGGAGAATGTACATGGTAAATAAGGATCATTTGAAGCCAGGCTGCCCATTCGGCATGGAACATGGTGCATTCTTTACTGCCTGTTACTTTGGTTTTTTATTCGTGGAAAGGTTCCTCCAGAGCAATGGGGTTATACGGTAGATTTAGCAGAAGCTACCGGTGCTTCCAGTGCTACCAGAGCTTCCAGAGCTTCCAGAGCTTCCAGAGCTTCCAGAGCTTCCAGAGCTTCCAGTGCTTCCAGTGCTTCCAGTGCTTCCAGTGCTTCCAGTGCTTCCAGTGCTTCCAGTGCTTCCAGAGCTTCCAGTGCTACCAGTGCTTCCAGTGCTACCAGTGCTTCCAGGGCTACCAGGACCACTGTCAATGTTACTCATCTGCACTGTGGATCTTGAGAAAGGGAAAGTCAGACTCAATGCCAACATGAATGCAATTATTGTCTCGTCCCGGCCTCGCCATTCAGCAAAGCACGTACTGCTGAGTCGAGTCTGACTCCCGGAAGCCTCCAAGCCTAACCCCAGAACAGAGGAGAGTCTTATCAAAGACGTTACCGAACTTCTTGTTTCAGCAATTGGACGCTTACTCCAAATCCCCGTCTTATCTGCTATCAAGAAAGATTTTTCTCTTCAAATCAAAAATCACCATTAAATCGAGGGGGAGGTGTTCTTTCGAATACATCAACTCCAACAGGCTATTCATAAACACTTCAATGTCATGAATCCTCTATAGGCAGGACGCTCCCTTGGATCTAACCCTTAGGGTAATACATAGATATACATACACATAGGAATATTTGAATAAACTTTGTGTGGATACTTTTGTCATCTTTCTGATGATCTAAGGGCTCCATTGTGTCAACTTGATTGTCTAAGTCTGTTATCTAATTTCTGTTATGATTTTCCATACGTAATGTATCAATCTTTATTGCCCAAAGTGGGAATACCAAATTCGGAACTCCAATTGTCTGCATTGGTCCCCTGGGCTCCGTAGTAATAAAATGAGAAGGTGTAGCAGATTTGGAGCGCACGGAATACAATGTTTTTGAAAACTATTCAAACCAGCCCCACAAAATGTTTCGAACCAAGAAGATAGAATGATTCAAATCACATTACCACAATTAAACAAACCAATAATTCAAAACGTTTCGAACCCTCTCCCCCCAGTTCCGTCCGTTCTGGCCCTTGACTGGTACGCAAATGTAGTGCATATGAGGCAATCTTCAAGATTTACATTTCAGAATCATGAACTTTATTAAAGTTGGTGTAAAACATTACGCCATGGTTTGAAAGACTGTGTGAAGGGGTACGAAAGTTGTTGAATCATTAGTTTGTTTAATTTTGCTGCGTTAGTTTGAACACTTTTGGAAGAAACTGTACAGTGTTTTTGAAAACCATTCAAACCAACACAGCAAAATGGTTCGTACTCCTCCACAGAACCTTTCCGAATGTTTTTTTCAACCAAATTTCATGAGAATTCGGTATTCTGAAATGTTGAATCTGGAGGATTGCCTTATATGCAGTACACTCGGGATCATTTAGGAGTTTTGCAATATTCAATCAAGGGTCAAAACGGACGGAACTGAAGTGGCACGGGTACAAAACTCTTTAAATTATTGGTTTGTATAATTTGCTAGTGTGGTTAGAATCTTTTTATCGTGCGGGTTTGAGTACAGTGTTTTTGAAAACGATTCAAACCAGCGAGACAAAATGTTTCGTACTCCTCAGCACAATCTTTCGAAGTAAATGGCTAATGCTCCACACCAGCTTTATTTAAAATCCAATGTGATGAAATGTCAAAAAATCCAGATTGTCTCATATAAATTCAGGAGTCTTGCAATATTCGTCAGGGCTCGAAACCGGCTCAAAACCGAAAGGAACCGAACTGAAGAGGTACGATTTTTTTTGAATTATTGGTTTGTTTAATTTGCTAATGTGGTTTGAATTGTTTTATAGTGCTGGTTTGAATCGGTTTGAAAAGCACTGTAGTTTCGAAAAACACTGTACAGTGTTTTTCAAAATTATTGAAACGAGCGCAGCAAAACTATTCAAACTAACGCAGCAAAATTAAACAAACCAATAATTCAAAAAGCTTCGTACCCCTCACAGTCTTTCAAACCATGGCGTAATGTTTTACACCAACTTTAATAAAGTTCATGATTCTGAA
>NKZA01000033.1:0-137370 GCA_002374405.1 Metschnikowia cubensis | reverse complement strand
AGCACTGAAAAGCACTGAAAAGCACTGAAAAGCACTGAAAAGCACTGAAAAGCACTGAAAAGCACTGAAAAGCACTGAAAAGCACGGAAACGAACTGAAACGAACTGAAAAGCACCGAAAACCCACTAGAACCAATAAAAACCAATAAAAACCCACTAAAATGCACTCTCAATCACCACCTGCTTTGGGTTCGCTTTGAGCCCTTTGGAGCTGCTCCTTGGAACTGATGCCAAGAGCCTTTTCCCGCTCTACTCCCTTTTCAGCTGCTTTTCTTACAGCCCTGAGCGTGCGTATATCGTTCATGGTCAGGATGTGCTGTAGTACGAACTTGTCGTGCAGAGCCAAGACCGACGCTAGGGGCTGCTTGATACGAGCCAATGAAAGTGCTAGATTTTGACAATATGCAGGCTCAGACACAGTATCTGCTTCTGCTTGGTGTGCCGGGGACTCCATATGGATGTTGATGTATGCGTAGGGGAAGTTGGGGATAATGATGGTGCACGGGTTTGTATGGTGCACGGGTTTACACTTACAAGATGTACGGGTCTCTGGTCTTGACTCCTTTCTCTTTTCCTCTAAATGCACCTAATTTAACCAATTGATCCCTTTAAAATCATCTAAGCAATTAAATCTGCTAGATTCGACGAGAATCGAATCAATGATTCTACTAAATTATTTGGTGGGCCTGGATTAGGGCGACATACTCGTCCCCCTCGGTTGGGTGTATCAATTAACATATAAGTCTGATCATTATCAGTGAGCAGGCATACTGCCAGTCTCATCATCGGCCAAACGGTAACAGGTGACATAACCACGCTAAAAGAGCCATATCCCACCACAAGTTCCTCCTAGTAATTGCTCCTTTCCGTTAACCTTGCACGTCGTTTCATATTTCTAATATAGCATCAGCTTTGGCTGAGCTAGCATCAGTTTTTGGACCGAATGCCTTGAGAAGTAACGAGTTCCGGAATCGTTTGCAATAATGCCAGTCTCATGATTAGTATGAAGTCCCAATGTCTCAAGGATCGTGCTGTGTAAAGGCTTGGGCGAGCTTTGGTTGAATCTCACGGAACAAACCCAGACCACAGCTGGACAATAATCGGCAAAAAGGGTTAATTTTTCTTAATGCCAATGAGGCATGCTTCGCTTAGGAAGATCCGACCTATTGTCCCTTACATCATCAAGACAAATAGAACACGACGCCAAGAGTCAGTATGTGCTCCCACCAGCGACTGAATGCCCTGTGGTGGGAGCTTCCCTAGGAAAGTTATTAAGAGAAAAATCTCTGCCAAGGACCCTTACTGGGTCCCAGTACCGGTGTATTGCACCCAAATTCTGTGAGCAGCAAAATATCCTTGGATGACCTCCGCGTGGACGCTACCAGCAAAACAAAATTGCGGGGTTTACGTCTGATGTCCAACGCAGCAGCGCCTTTAGTTGCTTCCCGCTGATCAAGTAGGCCAGTACACAACATGCGCAGGCTTCAATGCTTGCGGCAGGAAAGCATGAAACCAATGACTCCACGAGGCGAGACGGTATCAGAAAGTGAGTTAGACCTAGTCTGAAGCCCAATCAATGCCTCTCTTGGAGCTTGCGTCGTAAATTGTTTACAACTGCAGTAGAATCAATGATCTTTAACCATCATCGAGCCGACCTTCAAAGCATCAAACAACGACTCGGCGGATGAAAGAGATTAAGACTAGAAGAACATTCGAATATCTTTATATCGCAGGCAAATCACCAGAGTGCCCCTGAATAAGAGGCCATATCATTGAGTTGAATACATAAAAGATGGCTTTCAAAAGACCGGGGAATGCAGCCCTTTTTATACCTTTCACGCCCTGCACCCCTCAGTCGTGTGGTTACAATGCGCATGCAAGATAGGCATGCAACAGAGGTACAGAAATGGCAGTTATTGCAACATACCAAGTGCGAAACTCCTACTAAAGCAACTCGTGCATATACTTGCCCAGTCCATATATTATGCGTATTATGAAGTATGCCTGGATATTCTATGGGGTTTCCTATGAATGTTGCAGGTCGGGTGTACGTGTTTCACTACAAGGAATCGGGGTATACCCTGTGCAGTACTTTGGCATGCTATGCTAGTGTGGCTAGATGGTATTTTGAGCGTTTCTTATGCACCATGGACCTGAAACACCCCAAATGCTTGGCTATGCACATCCGTGTTTCAGTTGCCACCAAGTCGAAACTACAGCCACAAAAACCCAATATAAAAGGAGGCCTGCCCCCCTTCCACAAACCAATATAAATATATTTGACCACACAGGAATGCTCTCGTAAAGTGAAGCAGTTTCTGAGCAGAGAAGAATAAACTAATTTTTGAGTTCTTGGTTGGGAAAAGGGAAGGTCTTGGCTAGTTCTTATAGAAAGTGGAGGATGTTTTGGCATTACAGGAAAGTTGCACCTTAGTTGGAATGGCAACCGCTCTGCAGATCGGCTCAAAATTCCTGCTAATTACAGCTCTACTGCTGCTAAAATATGCTCGTATACTTATGCAGGAGGCCCCAAGTGAACTTGTTGAATCCTGCTCTGCTTCTTATACAGAGTCACGTGATATCACATTGTATACAGATCTTTTACGTTAAAGTCAATTTTGGTGAAGCTATTCTGTGTGATCTGGACGAGTCTGAAAATGGTTATTAGGTCAGCAATGTACAGGAACATCTGTTTTCGGGTCTTCAAAGATCACTGTTCCAAGGTTTCAAAGCTGTTCTTCAATTGAAATATGCATTTCAATTCACGTGATTCTGATAAATAGATGGCATTGAAGAGTTTGCTTGGTTGGTCGAGGATTCTTTGTGCAAGCTGTTAGCTTCATGTCACACTTTGATGAAATCTACTGGAAAAAGATCAGAAATAGTACTATACCTATTTCCATATCACAAAATAAGCATGTAAATGCTCTTTTTGAACACCCTGAATTATACTAACACTATCGGTCAGCCTAGAAAATGACTAATGTTGGATTTTTGTTATTACGTCAGGTACTTTGTTTAGTACGTTCATTCGCTGATGGTTTTCCAGAAGGAGGAATCGGGCTACTTAGGAAATTAAAAGCGACATCGCCTAGTTAACCGATAGTTGCTAGGTGCAAAGGGGAAAATCTCCACATTCAATCCTGGCACCTCAGTTTAACACATTCTGATCTGATGCTGTGTACCATAGAGACCGGGGAGATGGCTTTTTGGAATGGCCATTGTTGAATCACATGGTGCAGGTTCAAATACCTCAATATACCTCAATAGGTAGAAGACTAACTATGGGGGATCTCACAACTAGAGTATTAAGGAATTATGAACTGGAGAATGAGTATGTGTTGTCAGACTGACCTGATATCCTTTAACTTCTAGCTCATCTGATGTCCTTGAGTGTCTTCAACTGATCTGAATTGAACTCAGATGACTTTTTTAACTGATTCGTCTTTAATTCGAACGACTTTCCCTTCGTTGAACTCTTGATTAGACAAGTCTCGTACTGAACTGTTCATTTGTCGACGATTCCTAGGGAAGAAATCTGAGCTACTGAAAAACGTTTAAGGGAAAGCTGCAAGACTCATCATAAAGAAACAGTATTGAGGGCTTGAATGTTTGTGCTGTGGAACCAATGGGTACTGGTATGGATTGGGATGGTCTTAGAATGTCCAAGGTTAGGTCAGGCAGTGGAGACTCAATATCTCAAGAACTAGCACAGAATGTGGGCCCAACTTCTGAACCCATTCCGCCATAGACCCAACACTAAAATCCACAGAACTTCAACCAAGAAAAAGAATTTAGTACCATCTCCAGGTTTTGTTGGTCTAAGAGTGGCTGCAAAAACGTGTGGTGTACGGGTGTACACGTCCTGAATAGATCAGGATGTACGGGTGTGAGGTAATGCACATGAGCGCTACAGAAGCTGCCAATCCACCGTGATGCCACCCCCAGTTCCACGTTCGGAAACCCTGGAAGACGAGCTCGATGATGATATAGACTTGGGAATCTTGGAACTGGCCAAGCACGTTCCTGCATCCAAGCCTAGCAAGGCACCAGCAAGGGTTCCCAGCACCCCATCCGCCAGTCTAACACACCACGATTTCGATTCCCAGGCCCTCCAAACTTATATCTACCCCACCAACCTCCAGGTCCGGGACTACCAATACAATATTGTATTGAGGTCTTTCTATCACAACACGTTGGTGGCACTACCTACCGGATTAGGAAAAACATTTATTGCCAGCACGGTAATTCTAAATTTCAACCGGTGGTTCCCCCAGCTGAAAATCATTTTCATGGCTCCCACCAAGCCGTTGGTGGCGCAGCAAATCAAGGCATGCTGTGGAATCACAGGGATCGAGGCATCCAAAGTGGCTATTTTGCTCGACAAAACTCGCCGCAACCGGGCAGACATCTGGGCGGAAAAGCAGGTCTTTTTCACCACTCCACAGGTTGTGGAGAACGATTTAGCGGCCGGAATCGTGGATCCTAAATCCATCGTGCTATTAGTCATAGACGAGGCGCACCGGTCAAAGGGCAACTATGCGTATAATAACGTGGCCAAGTTCATCTCCAGGTTCAATACCAATTACCGGATTCTTGCCATGACTGCCACACCTTCGTCGACCGTGGAGGGTGTGCAGGAAATTGTGGACAATCTTAAGGTGTCCAAGGTGGAGGTCAGGACGGAACTGAGTATTGATATCTTCCGGTACCTCAAGAAAAAAACCGTGGAGAGGGTATCGGTGGAAACATCCGATGAAGTGGCACATGCCATGGACCTTTTTGGCGAAGCTGTGGCGCCCATACTAAAGTTAGCCAATGAGAAACAAGTCTACGAGGTGCGTGATTTCAGACACATCAACCATTTTACGGCTATGGATGCACAGCGGAGGATCTTGGCCAATAAGAACATCCCCGAAGGATTGAAGTGGGCCAACCACTCGCTTCTTCTGGTGTTGGCCATGATAGGGCAGTGTATCAAGAGACTCAACATCTATGGTGTGCGGTCGTTCTACTCGTATTTCCTGGAGAAGCATACGGAGTTCATTGCCAAGTTCAACTCCAAGAAGTCCAAGACCTCGCTGGCCGCCAAACTCCATTTTCACCCGAGCATTAAGAAGTTGATGTCCTTTTGTGAGGCACAAGTACTGAAACCAGGATTTTTGGGGCACCGCAAGCTTGAAATCGTGATTCTGGAGCTACATCTGTTCTACCAGAAAACACTGAACCCGGACTCCAGAGTGATTATCTTTACTGAGTTCCGAGAATCGGCCCTAGACATTGTCCGGGCCATAGAGGCTCATAGTCTGGGGCTGAAGCCTTTGAAGCCGCATATCTTCATTGGCCAGGCTAAGGAACGAGATAAGTTTGACGAGGAGGCGTTGTCAAAGAAAGGGAAGAAGGGAGGAAAGAATGGGCCAAAATCAGATTCAAAAAGTGACCTGAAAACATCCTCAGAACAGGCACAGGTCACAGGAATGAACCAGAAGCTCCAGAAGGAAATCATCAAGCAGTTCAAAAGCGGTGCATACAATATCTTGGTGGCCACGTCCATTGGAGAAGAGGGTTTAGATATCGGAGAGGTAGATCTCATCATCTGTTACGATTCCACTTCGTCTCCCATCAAGAATATCCAGAGAATGGGGCGTACGGGCAGAAATAGAGACGGTAAAGTGTTGGTGCTTTTTTCCGGCAACGAAGAGGCCAAGTTCGACAAAGCCATGGGTGGGTATGAATATATCCAGCAGCATATTATGAATGGGAACATGGTGGATTTACACGAGCAAGTACGATTGATCCCCAGTGGGTTCGAACCGAAGGTAGTGGAGAAATTGATCGAGATTCCGGATGAAAACGTCGAGTTGAAGAACGAAGATGATGAGGATGAGATCATCAAGATCGCTACTAAGTACATGGCCAAGTCCAAGGGGAAAAAAACCGCCACAGAGAAGACTAAAACGGAGAAAAACAAGTTTGAAAAAAGCAAATTGGAGAAACGCTTCTTTATGCCAGATAATGTGGTGACGGGGTTCCAGCTGGCCAACACTGTTCTAAAGGGAGTCGAGCCTAGGTCCCCAGATCTTTTGGACACCCTTCTAGATTCAGACGTGGATGATTTCCAAGATCTCCAGGATGATCCTATGTTTAATACGCAGACAATAGAGAGGCCAGAGAATTCAAAAAGACCGGAGAAGTTAGAGGAGTTGGAGAGGTCAGAGAGAAGCAATGTTCCCGATCCCGGAGTACTCAAAGCGGCCCAGAAACAGCCAGAGATCATGAACATGTTTCTGAGATCTTCTACGGCTTCACTAGGGCCCAAGAAGAGACCATTAAATGACGATGTTCTGGGGACTAAAAAGGCGAGAGTCGAAGTGAAGGCACGAAGTGAAGAGCCAAAAATTCCAGACGCTGAAGTTAATGATGAAGTCAAGAATGAGGTCAAGAATGAAGTCAAGAAAGAAGCCAAGAATGAAGTCAAGAAAGAAGCTAAGAATGAAGTCAAAGCCGAAGTCAAGAATGAAGCCAAAGATGAAGTCAATGAAGACTTACTCAATGGCTCATTCGACTTCAGTGATGATTTCAGCGATGACGATGAGATCTTGGCTCTAGCCCGTCGGACCCAATCCTTCGACAAGAATCCCGAGAAGAGTCAAAAGAAAGCCTCTAAGCAGTCCATTGAAAACACTAGTCTAAGTGAGGATAAGAAGGGTTTGAATGAAAAGTCGAATTCTGATGAAAAGAAATGTTCCCATGCCGAAAATACCGTTCATGTGGTTTCCGAAACCGATGGAATTCTCACCAAAGACGAGATCATGGAGTTGTACATGAACTACTATACCCCAGTGGATCCCCGAGACATGAGAAACTGCTATGTTCCTCTGAGCACACACCAGGAATCGGAGGTGCGCCATAATCCCAAGACTCTCCAGTTTCTAGAGTTCCACAAAAACCTAGGCGAACATAAAGAGATTCCGAAACCAACTGAGCAGAAAGGAAATCGAAAACCACTAGATCATTTCGTGGTTGATCAATAAAATCGGGGATCCAACATATACTGCAGTGTTCTACACTAATTCACTGTGCTGCTACAATACACTGTGCTACAATACACTGTGCTGCTACAATACACTGTGCTGCTACAATACACTGTACTGCTACAATACACTGTGCTGCTACAATACTCTATGCTGCTACAATACTCTGTGCTGCTACAATACTCTGTGCTACTACAACACACTATAGTGAACCTATGTCTGAAATAGATAGATAGGAGGAAAATAGATTTTGCACGTGACTGGCACGTGACTTTTGAAGCGGTGGCCCAAATAAGCAATGACGTAAGTCTCTATCCACTTCACAATAACAATTCCCAAAACCTTCATATATCCACTGGTGACTGCCTCATACAAAACAAGCATATCACGGGGATATAAATATGGAGTGTGGACGAAACGAGACACCAAGTGCATGTCACGTGACAACTCCGAAGACAAGCTACATCTTACTACTGAACGATGAGACAGGCGCCGGATGAAACCCAAGGCTCCAGATTCTATTACTAAAAGCTATAAGCTAATACTTCTATAAGTTCTATATACAGAACCATACACTAATTAAGTATAGAGTATTAAGTGTAGTAACAGGTAGTGCGGTTAACCACCTGTATATAAGTAGGCAGATTACCCGGCGCGCCCAGGGTATATAAAGCAGAGGAGTCGCACCCCGAGTCGTCTTTTCTCTTCATCTTTATGCAGGGGCATTACGTGTATCAGTGAGGATTCGTCCGAGATCATGTTTTTGCTGGTTGAAAACTATAACCTGACAGCTTCTTGGGGCACGGTTCTGCCGAGCCCCAAGGGAATTTTTGGACTCCTCAGTGGCTGGCACTTCTTGAAGGCCTCCCATTTCTTCTCTGCTTAGTTGAGGCCAATTACTCAGAGAAGAAGCACTCCTTAACACTGATCAGTGATATGACCGCCTTTTGCCTCGCTCGGTGCCGATTTCTGCAATTGCATCTTGAGCTGGATACATGTTGGAACCTCCTTCTTGTACTAGGCCATAGCAACCTAGGTTTTATTTGAGTACGGTGCCTCCAGGGAAACCAATGGTGTCACTGTAATTATCGACCTTCACATCTGAAAGAAGCGTTCTACCATCGACCTTCTAGTGTAAGAAAGCGTTCTACCATCGACCTTCTAGCGTAAGAAAGCGTTCTATTATCGACCAAATGTACGATAATCGCCTTTCATCTAAGAAAGCATTATTTCATCTCCAAGTGCATCCTCTCTGCTTTCTCTTTCTGTAGTTTCTCTTTCTACTTCTCCCATTGCCTCTATCTCTATCTCTTTACCTCTGTTGGTAATTCCCTAAGTCTGTTTTTCACATCCCTAGTCAACTGCGTGTCTAGTGTATTCGTCTGGAATGCCTAGAATATACAAACTTTATTCATCTCCATTTAACATATCTTTCTGTCCATTCATATGACTGATCGCTATGATATCTCCATCTCTAATCTTGATTGTCTGTGATGTCAGGTCCACCATAAATGATCCACTTATTGTGGTATTACGAAGCCTCTCTGCCTGGTACCAGCAATATTCATTGGGGCCTTCTACTCAACCTCCTCAATTTCCTCTCAACCTCCTCAATTTCCTGCTGAACCTCCTCAATTTCCCACTCAACCTCCCACTCAGCCTCCACTCAACCTCCCACTCAGCCTTTGTCCTCTGTCACACTAAAAAGCACCAACTCCTCCTCATCAGAAATCACCGGCGAATGAGAATACTAAACAGAGAACCTGGCCCAAGATCTAGGCTATGCCAAAGAATCCCAACCCCCAAAATCACACCCTTTTTTATCTCCGACTTTACCACGAGTCAGTGGACAAGTCCAAACTTTATAGTGATCTGGTTGATCCTGCCAGTATGCTTGTCTCAAGATTAGCCATGCATTATGGTTTTCAAATGTTCAACCCCGCGCGATTCACACCACACTAATATGAAGTGCACCAATCATTCAAAAAGCATTGTACGGCTTCCACTTCAATTCCGTCCGGCTTGACCCTTGGTTGATATTGAAAGACTCCCAAATGTGTCCGAAATAATTCCAAAATGTGTCCGAAGTGACTCCCAAATGGACTGCGTATAAGGCAATCCTCCAGATCTAACATTTCAGATATTGAATTCTAATGAAGGTTGGTGTGAAACATTACGCCATTCGGTGTGACTGACTGTGCAAAGGAGTTTAAACATTTCGTCGCGCTGGTTTAAATAGTTTTGAAATCCACTACAGTGCGAATGGCTCATTAAACCAGGTATCGTTTTGATAGCACCTTGCTAATTGGTATACGCCTGGCGACTTAGAGCGAGTGCATGCTTAATTCCAAAATGTCTTTTCCGGCATAGGTGTTTTACTTCGAAACGGCTCTGGTCCATCCACTTCTATCGTAATCCAAGGGATGTCGAGCTATAACTATTTTGGCAATTGCCGAAGGCAAAACCGAACAAGCCATAAAGAGAAAACGAATAGAGAATCTAAACAATGAAGACAAATAACATGATTTCATGAACACAAATGGTAGAGGTATAGCTCTTTGTCCTCATTAAAACAGATCTGCGCTGATAGATCAAGAAATGATTTTGAAATCTAAAACCTGGCTTTTTATAACTAAATCGCTAAACTAGTTCCTCTAGCGAAAGATGATCCAATATAACGTAGGTATTTCTTGTTATTATACAGGTACTGTTAGAAAGGCTATCTATAGTTTGATTTGAACATGAGCCGATAGAAAACATACACGTTGTTAATATCTAAAACTATTTCCTAAAGCTAAGGCTATTTCCTAAAGCTAAGACTATTTCCTAAAGTTAAAACTATTTCCTAAAGCTAACTATTTCCTAAAGCTAAGACTATTTCCTAAAGCTAAAACTATTTCCTAAAGCTAAAACTATTTTCTAAAGCTAAGACTATTTCCTAACTACTGGTTTTGATGTAAATATAAGTACAAAACAGATGAAATACACAAGAAGCAAAAACGTTCAATGTGTCTTCCATGGTTTTGAAGGTAGTATTTATTGAAAAACATTTTCGATGTTCATAATAACTCAGCAAATCGCATCGCTTGAAGCTGGCGATGGGTCATTCAATATCGGCCCTATAACTGTAATGTGTTCGTCCGTTTTCTTACCAAAAGCATCCAACAACTCATTATCGATCTACCCATCCACTATCTACACTCTACTCCACTTACCAATTGCCACTGACTACTATTAACTACCAACGACTCACAACCAACGACTCACAACTAACGACTCACAACTAACGACTCACAACTAACGAGTCACAACCAACGACTCACAACAGACTAAGTTCACTTCTACATCTGAAAGGCTTACTTCTAAACCCTGACTCCGTTGAGCTAGTATTCAGCACACACGCTGCAACATCTCTTTGTATAACTAATTAAGGTATTTCTGCATTTAACCTGTACTCAACATCCTAGTCGACCTACTTTTTGATATTCCCATCATACATTGAATTCAACCCAAATTCTCATTTATCTCTTCCATGTCTAATCTCGGCAAATTTCCAAATACCCTCTCTCAGTTCTGTCTATTCGGCAGTCTTGCATATAAAATATACAAACACTCTACCAAATCCCTGATACCAACCATCTATGAAAAAGCATCTCTGCATCCTCCTTAAAATACTTTGTATCATTTCACTCCCAGTGTAGACCTGCTAGCTGCTAAGACCGACTCGCACAGCGTGCGCCGACCAACGCAGTAGCCTACGAGTCCACACCAGAGCACATCTCCAACATCAGTGTAGTCATGTTCAAAAAATTCGGCAAATCCGAAATCCACTCCCAATCCAACATCAAGTCGTCCGTGCAGCGGGGCTTGAAGTCCAGCTTCGTGGGACAGTTCGACGCGTTGGAGCCCGTCATCGACGACATCATTCCCAAGAAGTCGCAGGTGGTGCTCATCAAGGGCGAGGACAAGATCCAGCTCTACAGCGTCGACACCGAGGTGGTGGTGTTTTCGTCCTTCAAGGACCTCGTGCCCCACCTCAAGATTGTCCACAAGTACCCGGAATGCTTTCCTCGCGTGCAGGTCGACCGGGGGGCCATTAAGTTTGTCTTGTCAGGCGCCAACGTCATGTGCCCGGGCTTGACGTCTGCTGGAGCCAAGTTGCCCGACGAAAACTTGGACCAGGACTCTTTGGTGACCATTTACGCCGAGGGCAAGGAGCATGCATTGGCCATAGGCCGGTTGGCCATGAGCACCGATGACATCAAGGCCAAGAACAAGGGCATGGGCATTGAGTTGTTGCACTACTTGGGCGACGGTTTGTGGACCTTGGACGAGACTGTTTAGCGATTGGAGGCAAGGAGAGTTTTGGGATTGACGATAGAGAATTTAGTGATTGGAGGCCATGGAGAATTCAGTGATTGGAGGCCATGGGGACAGAATGGAGCCAGCAATCCAGATGCTGTATTAGAAGCATCAGGCGCAGACTACGAAGAAATAACTAATAAAATAATCAGAAATTGTGATGAATAGGTAGAATATGCACAGGAAGCAGATTAGCATATAGTGTTGGCAGACAGAAGTAGAGTTCGACGAGGAGTAGTGTATTGGATCATAGAAAAGGTGGAATTTATTGATACTGTGTATAGTGAGGTACTGGTATAAGCAGTAGATGTTTAGAAATAGTACGGATACCGATGCTGGTCGAAATATTATTCATAGAGTAGTCAGTAGTAGAGTAGTCAGTAGTAGAGTAGTCAGTAGTAGAGTAGTCAGTAGTAGAGTAGTCAGTAGTAGAGTAGTCAGTATTAAAGTAGTAGTCAGTAGTAGAGTACTAGAGGGAGGAGAAAGGTATGGTATAGCTTCCTGAAGTGACTACTCCCAGCCTACCAAGGTTGTATTCTTCAAGGTTCCGGTTCACATATAGTCCTAGAACAAGTAGCAAAACCCCTATGCTCATGTCCTCTTCATCTTTGCACAATACACCGTAATCTACCTTCAAGGCACCATCTAGTACGCTACACACTCCAGTCTTTCTACACATACACACATCACAGTCAGCTACACCTTGTGGAGATCTAGCACTGGACTAGTAGTAGTCAGAAAGTAGACAGTGTTGGTCGGTAGTCAGTGAGGAGTAGTTAATAGAATGTAGTAGCGTAGTAGTAGTGGTAGAGTAGAGGAGTGCTTATAATGTGGTGTACTGCTCTATATACACCAAAAAGCTAAGTCTTCACCTGAACAAAAACCTTCTGGAGAGACTCGAGTCCTGCGTTTTCAAGCGTGAGCATGTCGTTGTCGAGGAACTGCTTGCCAAGATCCGCTTTCGATCCAAGGTAGAAGTAGAGCTGGATCTGCCAGAACGGTATGCGCATGCGCGTGCTGATAATGCCCTTGAGCCGGAGTACGGTGTTGGACGGAAGAAATGCCCGCTTTAGTATCTTTGTTCCGTAGACCAATTCCAAGATCAAAGGACTAAATAATTGGTTAGTCTCCTTTTTGACGGCCACCGTGGGCTCTATATTTATATTGTGCTTGGCTTTGAGCAATGCCCATGTATGCAGGTTCGAGATGGTGATTTCTCCTCTTTGGACTCGAGAAATGAAGAACAATTCACAGCTCTGGACTTCTACAGCCAGTAATTCCGACCCGTTCAACCGCTGGAGTCCAGGGACCCTGCACACAACGTTTATGAACAACTCCTCCCCATGGCATGCAGGAATATGGTCAATTTTGAGCTCTTTCAAGCTGGGAAAAAGCTTGGGGATCTTATCGATTTCCGTAAAACTCAATATGGGGTTCCAACGAACATCTAGTTTTTGCACATACTCATTGGCATGGGTGAATTGGGCAATGCAGTTGTGGGATATATTGAGATCCTGCACACAAACACTCTCCGGCACATCTTCAAGTCGATTCAGCGAGAGATCCAAATATTGAACATTTTTGGAAACATCTATATCAAATTTCGTATAGTCGTTTGCGGCAACCACAAGAGATTTCACATTGGGAAGTTGTGCCTGCACAAGGTCCTGGAGAGAGATCTTTGTATCGGAAAGAAACACCGAAGAAACGGTTCCAAAATCGGCCTCATGGTAATCAACAATTCGATTTCCGTTCAAATTGATACTTTCCAAATTGGGCATACAGGCCAAGATTTTTTGCACCTCTGTCCATTTGGAAAAGAGATTATAGCTTAAATCCAACGATGTGGCATTAAGAGGTTCGGTGGGGCCTGCGTACAGGATACAGCTTTTCTCCACCATCAATACGGGCAACTGCTGGTATTTTTCCAGGATGGCATCGAGTTTGTCCAAACCGTAGTTTTGCCATGTTTTGCGGCCTATAGACACCTCCTGTATAGAAGCGTTCCCGAAATTGGCATACCGGGCGTGGAGAGCTTGCATAAATGAGATCGGAGGGTCGATCCGGGGGCTATTTACCTTTATAAAGGACCCGGCGCCGGGCTGAGAGACGCTGAAGTAGTGGACTCCTTTGAGTGAACCACTGTGTTTGCCCCGTTCGGGAAGGTCCCACTCGATTCCGAGGGCATCAACTTCCCATTTGGGAACCGGGCCGAGGTACCGCACCGTTCCGAGAGCCCCGTCCACGGAGATCCGGTCATTGAGTCCGTACATGGTGGTGATCTTGTCTTGAGGAACCACCTAGTGCGGCACATATGCAGGAAATACTATAGGTTCCGTAACATCCTCCAAGTACCTACTGCTATTAATTTTCCCTCCCTCCTCTTCTCTTTCTCAATGCCTAGTATTATGTAGCGTATGTACTGAAACACATGTGCTTCGTAGCAATATCTCAGAATCTATCCTCATGAATGCTGGTTACGAGCCCCGAGCTCAGTTAAGTCCAAAGTTATCGCCCAACAATCCATCCAAATCAAACTCCTTGGCCCATTCCGTAACCACCGTAGTGTTTTCCTGCTTGGCAGGCTCTTTTTCTCCTCTCAAAGCACTCTTGGGCGCATCAGGGTCCTTGACCTCAGCCTTGGCCGCATTAGGCAAGATCCAGCCGGTGATTCTGCCGTCTCTCCAGTCATTCAACACCATCAAGGCCGCACCCTCAAGGTTGGGGATACCTCCACGGCCCAAGCGGCCGCGTGTCCGGGCCACGTGGATCAAAAACAGTTTGGTGTATTCCTGCACATTGCTCAGAGGTAAAGGTGGGATCAGGTAGTATTTCTTGACTGCATCGGCCATGGCCTCATCCTTCGCCAAGCGGCGCAAAAGATGTTCGATAACAGCACTAGGGTCCGTGATGTTTTTGGGCGAAATCGCAGACAATAGTGCTAGTTTGGACTCACTGACGGCCTTCTTACTGGAAAGCTCATCAGGGAATACAATACCAGGCGAATCCAAGATCTTCAACTTATTATCCACCTTCACCTCTCTCATCACGGTAGTAACGCCAGCAACATTGCCCACGGGACAGGCCTTGTGCAGGTTATGGTGACGGTTGGTCAAGGCATTGATAATCGACAGCTTTCCCACGTTGGGGTAGCCGATAACACCCACCACCACCGCACGCTTCAAGTTCGATTTCTGCGCATACGCTTTGAGCGCCTGTAGCAACTGCTTGGCCGTCAAGGTACTGGTCAAATTCTTGTTATAGGTGCTGGAGCCGGCAGCCCCGGCAGATGCCTTGACGGGCACGGTGGGGAACGACAGATTCAAGAAATCCAACCATTTCTTCAAGACATCGGTGGGGATCAAGTCCACCTTGTTGAGCACCAAGATCAACCTCTTGTTGCCGGCCTGTACAACGGCCTCCTCCACCTTCCTGCTTCTGGTGGACTCGGGGTCTCGGGCGTCCAACACATATAACACCACGTCGGAGGCATCCACCACGGCCTTGAAGATCTTGTCGAAGGATTTCCGAGACTTGTCCAAATCGGCGTCGACTTCGGCGTCGCTGATCTCGTACTCCACGTCATCTTCGTCCATGGCATCACTCTCGCCATCATCCTGGCCTTCATATTCACGTGCTGCTTGTTGGGCAGAATCCAATAAAGCAGCCAAACCTCCACCACTAGCATTTTCCGAATCCTCGTCGTTTTCGGAATCTCCATCAATGTCAATATCTTCTGCTCCGCCTGCTCCATTCAAAGCAGCCTGGCGCTCTTGTTGTCTCTTCAACTTCAACTCCTCGCGTCTCTGCTTTTCAGCGAGTCTGTTCTCCTCGATCTCCTGGATGATTTCCTCCTTGTAGGGGAAACTGGAGGGGATACCTGGGTCCTTGTTGACGCGGGACTTCCAGGTGATGTCTTTTTTGGCCAACTTGCGCTCTTTTTTGCGGTGGGCAGAGGCCTTTTTCTTGATACCTTCCCGCATGCGGGTCGTGCCTCTCTTGGACGTGGGCTTCTTGACTCTCATGGTGTGGTGTGTGAGTTTGGCTGGGCAGAAAGGTGAGGTTTGGAGAGGTGGGTTTTTCTCGCTGCGATGCCCATCCGGACTGCAGATACATGGTACTGCAGATGGGCCACTATCTCTACCAAAATGACAAAGCATACCCCACTACAGATCCACTGAACGTGATCGCTTCATTGCTGGACATAGTGACTTTTTATGGTAGGGGCCGTGTGGGGTCGGTCGCTTGTTGCTACACTCACCGGGAGTTGGATGTCACGTGACCAGACGTATATTACAGCTAAATTGACGGCAAGACAACTCTAGTATCATCTGATTGCAGATACCATACTGTTGAATTAGTTGTGTGTTCACTTGATGCGTTGAGTCCTCGGAAATGTGTTGGCCGGGGTGGCCGGAATGGGGTGGCCGGAATTCACAGGCTCCTTGACCGATTCACAGGCTCCTTGACCGATTCACACACGCATCCATTATTTTTGATTCAAAAACTAGCAGTGTGATGTCCGGAATTCCATCATTCCAAAACATCTATTTTCTTAAACCACCCTTAAAAAAAGGGGCTTTGCGTTGGGCCTTTTTGTCCTGGGGTAGTCTGGTGCACGGGTGTTTGCGGCGGTTTTGGGGCCATTTCCGAGGGTTGCAGTCATCCATCCACCTTCAAATCTGGACGGGAGTAAATTTTTACCCTCATATACAAAACTCTAGTGCATAGGAATGGTAGAGTTTCTCAATTCAAGTTTCATTTGGCGTTGTGCAATTCTACTGTATCATGGTGTTCGATTCTTGTTAATCCAGGTATTTTATTGACCGACCATGGGTAGACACACTACCCATAGATCTTTCAAACCTACGAAAAATGTCTCATCCAAGTCTTCATAATACA
Organism: Metschnikowia cubensis; assembly: GCA_002374405.1. Lineage (NCBI taxonomy): Eukaryota > Fungi > Ascomycota > Pichiomycetes > Serinales > Metschnikowiaceae > Metschnikowia > Metschnikowia cubensis. The sequence continues at coordinate 121,073 of NKZA01000033.1, read as the reverse complement.
TCAGCAGCTAGATAACTTGCTATGGTGGATCTGACACATGGAGTATGTTAGGTGCTCGCTATTTTTCTTTAGTGCAATATGCCTGATTGATACTATTCTTAATGGCTCTTCAGAAAGACGGATCAGAGTTAGCTGTATATAGGAAAAAACGCAGTCCAAAAGGTGCAGACTGGGAAAATAGGCTCGTGGAATGGGTTGGAGAAACTGAAAAACTAGATGTTTATATGAGGTTTGAGCATGAGTGGACATTGAAGAATATTCCAAACCCAATAGGCCTCTAAGACAATCTAACAAAAAGGAAAAGGGACTTAGGTCTATGAAAGGTCGGACTAAATTTACTCTTATACTCTTTATAGAGTCGACTATGGTATCAGTGTAGTACTTGCTTATTTGCCAAGTGAGCTAGGAGTTCAGCTATGAGATAGTGTTGATGTCGAAGAAAGTCCAAGGCCATTTATTTGTATACCTGCAATCTTGCTACTGTGGTACTGGGAAGTGTACTGAAAAGCAACACTAGTGTAAGTTGGTATGCTAAGTACCAAGCACCAAGAAGTAGTAGTGTTAGATCCACCATAATTGTGCTCTACCTTTGAGGTATTTTAAGTCTACACTGTCTAATGTCAACGTCATTCTCAGTGCCACAAAACATGATATTCTATAGTGGAGTAGTTAGTAGTTAGTAGTTAGTAGTTAGTAGTTAGTAGTTAGTAGTTAGTAGTTAGTAGTTAGTAGTTAGTAGTTAGTAGTTAGAGTAGAAGGTGTAGTGGACCGAGTATTCTATGATTTAAAGTCAGAAGCATACCATAGAGTAGTACAGTGTTAGATCCACTTTCGATAGTGTTCTACTGCTTTAGTGTTTCAAGTAGGGTAGCGTTTTGTGCCAGACCTCCACAATATCTGTCCGAGGTACCAGGATGAAATGTGGAGAGCTTTCCCTTTGCACCCGGCAACACCGGTTTACTCGCCATTGCCGAATATTTCAATAGCCAGATTCCTCCTTCGGAGCATTCATCAACTAAAAAACATACTTAACAGAGTACCTGACGCCAAAAATCTAACAAGAAGTTTGCAGTAACGATTAACTATAACTTATTTAGACCTACACGGGTGGTCTTCAAACCCCAACCTTAAGTCGCAAATTTCGAGTATAATTAATCTAAATACTTTAAGTATATAGAAACTGTAGTAAGTGCTTCTAGCCTTGGTTCCTTGCTCTAAGTTGGAAGAAATTCGTTTGTTGGTTGTAGCTACACTGTAAGAAGTAGCAGTGTTGTGAAGAGTAATGTTTGTGATAAATTTGATGTTCTTTGCTTAGCTTTGAAGATGAGCTTAAAAGACTTCCCCTCTAGATCTATCCTAACTATATCCCCTGGCCCATGGGAGCCGTAGTAATTAGCAGTGAGTAGTAATTTTATCCTGAGTGTAGTCTAGTGTAGTAGTGTAGCCTATCAATTCTACTCTATCAATTGTGTCATAGTAGTGTGGTCTAGTGTGGTGTCCACTTGTCTAGAGTTACACAAGGTATTTAGCTGTCATGACAAATTGTTACTAGCCAGTATTCTAATGTAAGTTATGATCTCACATCCTCATGTCTTTGATGTCTTCTCGCATATTGCTGTGGATGGTCTCTGGCCAAGACTGGCTTGTCCTCTAGACGGTGGAATCAAAGCTCATGGTCTGATCCATACTGCTCATCTTCAAAGTCGGAGAAGTCACCATAATTCTCAAAGCCAGAAGCCCCAATGTCGGAAGCCTCAATGTCAGAATAGTCAAAATCCGAGTACTGGTAATCGGAGTACTCGTCATAATCTTCAAAGTCTGAATCCTCAAAGTCTGAATCCTCAAAGTCTGAGTCCTCAAAGTCTGAGTACTCGTCATAATCGGACTGATCTGATGCTTCCTCGCCATCGGAGTCTGATGTTTCCTCATACTTAAACTCCTGACTCTCCTGTTTGTGCGGGTCATCAGCTGCTTTCTCCAAAACAAGAAACGTCGAAGTGGTTTCAAGAGTTTCTGCCTCCAGCAAAGACTCATTTCCTTTAACATCAGTATCTTCAGCGTCGTCATCTCGAAGCTCATCTTCGCCTTTGATTTCTTCTTCAGTTGCCTCATCATCTTCATCATTGTTAGTTTCATCGTTAAGTTCATCATCAGTTGCATTTCCTTCTTCCTCAGTTGAATCTTCCTCCTCAAGGGCAGTCTCGTTTCCTTCTTCTCCTTCAGAAGCGGATATGTATTCTTCCTCCTTATCTGTACGTTTAACCTCCTCCTCAGAGACATCCTTTTCGTCTTCATCTTTAAGACTCCCGATTTCAACAGCCTTGAGTCTTTTGATCTTGTCAAGTGTAGCGACTGCCTCGGCGATGTCAAGTGACAATGCATTGAAAGCTAGCTTGATGTTTCTGTTTTTGTTGACATCAAACTTGGAATAGTCGTTTGTGGAGTGCAGGATAGGTTTGATTTTTTTTTTCGTTTTCCGGATCAACTGTGACGTATTTGGCTCGTTGGACGTTTTATGCCCGTTCCGTGATATTTTGGGGGCTTTGAATCTGAACACCTTTTTTAGGCTGGGTTGGAGTTTCTTGGAAACAACCTTAGGAGAAATCTTGGGGGCAGACTTCCCACTCTTTTTTGGGATACTTTTTGAAATAGTCTTCTTGGGAGAAGCTTTCTGAGGAGAGGTTTTCTGAGAAACAGTCTTTTTGGGAACAAACTTAGAGGTGATGTGTTTTTTAGGACTTAAGACTTCGGGCTTCTTATTCACACCTTGCACTTCCTCTTCAGCTTTAACTTCTTGCACTTCCTCCTCAGTAACGCTTTCATCGGGTTCTTCCTCGACTACATCTTCCACTTCAGTTTCTTCTTCCTCCGCTTCCTCTTCCTCCTCTTCCTCCTCTTCCTCCTCAGTTTCCTCCCCAGTTTCCTCTTTCACACTCCCCTCCTCCTCCACTTTGATTGTATTGCTATCATCAACTCCTCTTGAAGTGGACTCGCTTTCATTGCGTCCCACAACCACCTCGTGCCTGTACCGTTCTTGGTAGCCAACATGGGACACATCCGATTTCAACAGCTTGGGCATTTTGGACCGGTGGATTACATCGAGAATGGCTTCTGGATCCTGGAGCTTGGGCTTTGCAACCTCCTCACCTTCCTCCGTACCCTGATCAGCCAAATTATGAGCCCTAGTACGCGTTATAAGTCGATCCTTTCGAGACCCCTTTCCGCCCCGAATGGTCCTCACCCGGCTATGAAACGGATCACTATACGGAAGTCGTTTCACTTCTGGATCCTCCGCGAAGAGCTCTTGAGGCTCGCCAGGCACGCTCATTTGGGCACCCACAAAATAGAGTCCCCATAGTACGGCACATAGAAGGAGATGGGCCAATATTTTAGACATGTGTAGCTATACCAAATGGTCGAATGAGATATAGTCACAAAAACCCAGAGTATGGATTTCGCATCCATCAGTTTTAGAATTTCGCATCCAAAAGGCCATGCTCCATGCACCCGTCGCCTGCTTATATGCACTCCCACGATAATCCAGATAACCTTCATCACACTATTCAACTCAACACTTGGACAAGATCACCCAACGTTCAAAGTGTGACGAATTATCATGGTATAAAAATAAGTTGAGACATCAATCTATGTTCCTGGTTCGGGATATGGAACGTGAGCTGGACAGATTATGGAGCGAGTCTCTGCTCTCCAGTCTATGGCCATAAATGGACAGGTTGACCTTGGGAAACGGCCTGCTCATGAACTCCACGGGTTTGTTTTCCTCACCGAGGTCCTCGCCAAGATTAATGGTTGAGCGTGTCCTCAAGAAAGATGCGTTGGAGCGAGGAGTCGTGCCCGGGAAGTTCCCCTCCTCCATATCTATGTTCATGGTCACCTGGTCCTGCATTTCCATGTAGTTGACAATTTGTCCGACGTAGGCCTGCATGAATAAAGGGCACTTTGTGCGTATGTTTGTGATTGCGTTCTTAACGCCTCCCTTTAACGGCCCCATCTGCCGAGGTTTGGCTGAAAAGATGTTCCGAACTACCCACCTGCCGTACCGGACCACCAAAAAGAGAAGTAGAATGAGAACCACAAGCCCATAGAATGACGTGCCATCATCTTCGTCATCGGAGTCAGAATCGTATGCACCCAATATTTTTCGTGTAGATGTGGCACTGGCAGTCACGTCCACGGGTTGCGAGCCCTGCGCACCCGGGATTCTTCCCGAGGCCTCCAAGAGGATTTTTCCCAAAGTCCACGACAACTCGTTACCCTCAATAGAATCTGCAGACCGGAAAGGAACACGCGCATTATTGGCTTCTCCCATTTCCGGAGTGGTTTCTCCTTTATCCTCGATATCCACGGCTAGTCGTGGAAGTTCAAAGCCTTCGTGGAGAATATTAATAACCCACGAAGCCTTGAAGCATGCATTGAGGAGAAACGACTCGGGCAACCTGGAGTAGTCGCCGTTTTTGGAGTTTTGCAAGATCTGGTCCCATGAGCTCTCACAGTAAGTCTTCACCTTCTCATTAAAGCTGTGGAAGTTATACTCGCCTCCACTGTGGAACACATCGTTGGCTGTGTACCAGTACTCGGAAACGCCAATGAACTTGTCTTTTTCAAAGTTCATTTTGGGTCCATGCACTCCATTGAAGAGACATGGCTCGTCTTCACATGGAAAATGCTTCATGAGAAGTGGATATATTTCCCGGAGACACGAATCGTACTGCCCTGCGCCTTTGATGGTGTAATGTTTCCCTTCGTAAGCGTACAGCTCCAAAACAGCACCTTTGGGCATGCACGGGTCCAAAATGGTCTTATCTTTAAGTCTAGGAGACGCCCGAAGCGTCAAGCTCACAATGTTATCGAGGTACCTGCTGCGGGCCTGGTTAGCACCAAAGCCAAGCCAGGTTTCCACGAAAACACGCCAAGTTTGCGTGGACCCGTCGACATTTCGGAGCACCACCGTGGTAAGGTCCTCATCATGCTTGGAAATCTCGTCAACCAGAGAAGGCATGAACGCTATTTGCGTAGAGGCGCCGCCCATATCCATAAACCCAATAGAAGCAGGCTGCAGGGGAGACTTGTCGGGGTCGTAACCAGTAAATGTGCCCATAAGGTAATTAAGAGCCATCCAGCCGTAGACCCCCTCAGTAGCACCATCGATCAGCTGCACGTGCTTGGAGCACGGGGCAACGATGAAGCGGGAATTCACCAGGATCGAGCGGCATGTCTCGTCTAGAAGAGCCTGGCGTTGTTTAGTAGGCAAGAGGCGCATGCCTGCAGTGCTCAAGACGAATATGGGGGTTTGGGGGTGTTTTTCCGCCGGAATGGCCCGTTCTGCAAACTGCACGATCTCCTTATAGTGAGTAGGCCATACTTTATGGGGCTCTCCAGCAAGCGACGAGATACCAGGCGAGATCTTATGGCTCCAGTTCTTTTCCTGGATGATTTTGGGGGGACTGGCATCCCGAGGCGTCTGGTCCAGCCCTTGTGCTTCCCACTTGTAGATCTGAACACGGGACCCCGACGACCCGGAATCGATCACTATGCCATAGTTCCAGTCCGTCATACGTGTAGGTGTATAGATTAAAGATAGTAGATGATCATTACGGGCCGGGCCCAGATGCAGGTGCGCACCAATGCCCACGGTAGCGAGTCTCAATCTGCCACCACCGTGATTCACCATACTCTCTATGCCAGTTCAAGCAGGGTAAAAAAGATTTCTTATTATCAGGGAATTAAGGGTTTAAAGTGGATGTTGTATGCAGGTCACTATATGGCATTCAATTGCTCTATTACTTTAGTGCTCTACCATCTGGAGCCGTACCATCTGGAGCCTTGCTACTGTACTGTACTGTGCCATACTGCTGTGTTACACCACACCGCTCTACCCTCCACACCACACTCCTCTATACTGCACTATACACTTTGATCTATGAACACCTGTACAGATTTTTGAATAATAAAAAAAAGCCAACTCTAAATCGGTCCATTTAGACCCTTCAATATTTTCTCCAAAACATGTGCTGAAGTTTGTTTGTTTTTATTAAACAGTGATCCAGCTGCGCTGTGAGATTACACTAGTGAGTGAGATTCCACATTGAGATTCCACATTGAGATCCCATTTTGATCCCACTTTGATCCCACTTTGATCCCACTTTGATCCCACTGATTACACCACTGCGCAGCTTAGACCACATCAAAGCACGCACCCATTGGGCCAAAAGCTACCAAAATAATTCTTAAAAATATGTGCTACATTTCTTTTTGAGACAAGAACTTTGGTATTGTAATACTCTTTCATTATTATTTTATTATTGACTATGATTATTGACTATGATTATTGACTATGATTATTGACTATGATTATTGACTGTTTTATTGACTATGATTATTGACTGTTTTATTGACTATGATTATTGACTGTTTTATTGACTATGATAATTGTCTGTTTTATTGACTATGATAATTGTCTGTTTTATTGTCTGTTTTATTGACTATGATTGACTATTATTGTCTGTTTGATTGTCTACTATTGTCTATTATTGTCTACTCCATTATTCACTATTCTTGCACCTGAGCATGGGCTGATACGATAGGGCCGCAACCCGTGCCGCTCGCTGCTCCCCACATGGATATCGCACCATACTCTGAACCTACCTTCAGTACATTCTACTCCTTCCAATCTGCACTTCTAGACACTCACCATCAGAGTACCCTATAATTCAAGGGATAGTTTCAAACCTACATGCCATAGGCCACTCTACATACACATCCATATATACATAACTCATCCACACATCATTCATCATAACCCATACATCACAACCAACACATTCTGCTGATCTCAGAATTCATAACAAAAATTGCATACATCTAGAGCCTACTTCAGATAAAAGAACGGAATTAGAACTGAACCAGCAACTGCTACCATCAATACTTAATACTAAAAACCACCGCAATTATTCCAATAGACTATGATTGTGCTTCCGAATACACCGCCTCTTCCCGTGGCCGTGACTCTTCTCAACGATACGCCTGTTTCGGCTTCGATCTCCGTCAAACGGCTCGCCGTCCCGGAAAACCCCCTGAACCACTTCGATTGTGTCAAGTACACCGTGAACCTCGATGAGTACATCGATAATGTGTTCCACGCTTTACTGGACGAAGCTGGCACTAAAAACCTAAAGGACTTGGCGGCTTTGGCCTCCAGAACCGTCATTTTTTGTGGCCTGGCTCCCTGGAGAAATGTGCTTTGTATGCCCAAAAAGAAGGGTCTCAATCTCAGCAAGCCCAAGGTTGAATGGACGTTGGCTCTGGAGATCGGAATATCGCTTATTTCCTCTGCTTTGATGTACTCCAAACTAGGGGCCAATTTGATCAATGACTTGATCCAGATGGATTCCCAAGATGTCGACCCCAAGTGGAAACTGGTCACTGAGTACTACAAGAACGCATTGGGCATTCTTGACTTTGCATCCAGATTCACTGCTGCTTGTGACCAGCCCCAGCTCAACCCCATCTTGGTCCCGGTGCTCGAAAAGGTGTGTCATATAGGAGTGCAGCTCTCGATCTTGTGCAAGTCGCTGTGGATGAACCGCACGTCGTTCGAGGCACACGAGTCGTTTTCGTCCAACAACAACGGGGTTTTATGTCGCGTGGCCATCTGGATCATGAACGAGATTTTGGTGTGTCAGAACCTCTTCAAAGAGCTAGAGTCGCAGACTGGAGATGGGTACATCAGCCTTAACTGCGACGCATGGCTCGACTATTCGGAGGTGTTCTCTCGCTACGTGACTGCATACTCCGGGCTCTTCCTCTCCATCGAGTACTACCAGAAAGGCGAGTTGGGCCCAGCCATCGGGTTGGTGCACTTTGCGCTTCTTTCACTTCAGGCGAAGCTGCTCGCAGTACTGGGCTCAGATGAGCAGAAGAACTACAGGAAACTCAAGGACAAGTTGGTAGGCAAGAAACACCTTAACTTCATTTCCAACCTACACTCTTTGACAGCACTCAAAATCGACAAGTCAGTATTCCGAGAATCAGCAGGCGTGGTACTCAATGACTTGACCTACCTTTTTGATCAGCTAGTCTACTTACGGCTCAAGTATACCAAGGAGAACGATAACTTGCGGTTCGAGCCCGTGCTGGACTGGAAGGACATCAAATCCGATACGCGGTGGCCCGTGGGCACCAGGATCCCCATATCCGGCATCCAGCAGTACTGCCCAAAGATTCTAGCACAACAAAGCGACGGCTTCAACCCACACTTCAAGGGCCAGTACTTCTAGACAATCAAGGTGTTACCGCTTCGGGTCATAAATCCCGCGCGCTCTGCATACACTTGCCCGATAAGCACTGGATTTCCACTCAATCGCGACAAGACTCATTCCTGGACTCATCAATCCCACTGGAGACTCCCTCCTTTATAAAAGACCCAATTGCACACCCAACTGGATCTATTCTGATATGCCCAAGATTTCAAGGGTCCGTACGGGATGTTGGACTTGCAAAAGGCGGTATGTCCTTGTTTTCTTTCTTTTGTTTGTTGATCTCGAACTAACATTAGCCATCGGAAGTGTGATGAAACTAAACCCACCTGCAAGAACTGTGATACCACCGGACGAGCGTGTGAGGGTTACAATGTTCGGTACTCGTTTGACACGGACGAAAAAAAGTCCCGGCGCGGCCGCACTGCGTACCTGGGCGGCTCTAGCTCTTCCAATGGGCTGGACTATCTGAACCCCGGATTTTCGGTCACCAGTTTTTCTGCCCAGCCAAACGGGTCCATGCCCGAATTTAGGCCAGAAAGTCTACGACAAAACGCCAATGGTATTTATGAAGCTCCTTTCAAATCTGAACTGGAAGGTCCTCATCAAGAGTCATTTCCACTCGAAGAAAAGAGTGATCTAGAACCGTTTTCAAGCAAAGAAAACATTCAGGATCCAGATAAGAGTATACATCTAGAGACGTTTGTCAAAAGCAGTGACACCCCCAAGAAGTCCACCTGGTTGCATGAAAATGAAGACTTATTGTTCAGTCAGATCTTTGGCGACTCCATGCCCATTCCCAACCATGAAGTGGCCGATTCCCCTAGTTCTCCCCATCCAGGCAAAATCTTCGATCGTGATGTGGACACCTTTATGAGCAGGGCACCCAAACTCTCGTTGAAACTCTCGTTCCAGGAAGAAAACAAGTTGTTGAAGCACTTTTTCAAGTCACTTCTACCTTTATTGGATGCACACCCACACTCACCGTGGCCCAACTTGGCCTTGCGGTATTGTGACTTCAACTTAGCCCGCAGCTGCTTCATCTCACTTGCATGCATCCACCTCTATTCCAAGGAGGGAGGCCACGATTACTATAAGCAAGGAATCGCCCATATCAACAGCACCATGCAGTACTTGATCACGTATATCTCCAATAACGAGGCTTTGGAACAGACACGAGAGCAGCGTTATTCGCAGTCATTCATCATCTTGGTGCTTGTCAATGTGCACATTTTATTCGCTGTTTTGGACAAGGGCCAGTCTTCACTTTCCCGTTACTTGTTCGAGGTCTTTGGGTCTATATGTAGCGATAAGGACTTTTGCCAGTCGCTTTTAAATCACGAGAGCAAAGGCGCTTTGATTGTTGTGCTTTCGTGGTACGACACCGTCAGTGCAGTGGTGTCTTCCGATTGCAGGTTACCCTTTTGCAAGCCGGAACTCTATGGGTCCAGCTTCAATGCCATATCTACAACTCAAATGATGGGGTGTCCGGGGGAAATCTTCCGGGCTATGTATGAGGTGTGTTACCTCCGGCATAGGGCTCTAAAGGGGGAACTCAAGGACAATATGGAGTTCAGCCTCAAGGTCCAGTCCATCAAGGAAGTTCTCTTTGGCTATAGAGACTACATTGACTTCAATGACTCGGAAAACTATAACCTCCAGTTGAAGGGTGCTCAGTGCTGGAGTCTTGCGGTGTACGTCACCGTGCTCCGGATCTTCAAGACCGAAGTCAGGCGCATGTTGATCAAGGCCACTGTCCACGAGTTTATTGATGTCTACGGCTCCATGCCTAGTGATAGCCCGTTGGTGACGCAGATGGTGTGGCCTCTCTATGCCATGGCTTGTGAATGCACTACTGTGAAAGAGAAGGACTCGTTCAGAGTGTACATGAACAAACTTAATGACAACGGGCAAATGGGCACGCTCAGCTCTTTACAGTGGATTGTGAAGGAGGTGTGGAGGAGAAACACTACGCAAGAAGCCGTGCTTGAGAGCTGGTTGGAGGACGGTGTAGACTACCATCCTCTCTAGTAACGCCGTGGTGACATCTGACACTCATGATATTGGGATGCTATATCAGGATCATCGAACTATATGATCATTGGGTTACTATAAGCTCGCTGGAGTCACACTTGTTTGCAAGTATATATAGGTGACCTTATGCCCTGTGTGCAGTACAATACACATAATAATAGGTGGATAATTCCCCCAAGGCCTTTCCTCTGGAATAATGGACCCTTGCATAGTATTTGTTAGCCTAGACTTTGATCATTGATCTTGAATTAAACTGGTACCTGTATGGGTGACTATCTAGTGAAGCTTCTCGTATCATCATTCATTTCTATACAATAAAAACAAACGGGCGTTTACAACTTTTGCATAGCAGCAATGTCGGTGGATTGGACGTGGTCCTCGTCACCCTCAATAGCTTCTTGCAAGGCATCCAAAGAAACCAAAGCGTCCTCAACAACCAAGTTGATTTGCAACTTCTTGATACCGAAACCAACAGGGATGAATTGGTGAGCACCCCAGGTCAAACCCTCCATGGTGATGTCCTTGACGTTGGCGAGCAATTGGTCCAAGTCAGTCTCGTCATCCCATGGCTTGACGTCCAAGGTGACAATGGACTTGGCAGCAGGCTTAGGACCCTTGGCAGCCTTCTTGGCAGCGTATTGGGCCAATCTTTCCTGCTTCAACTTCTCGGCATCGGCGTCCTCCTCTTCGTCGTCAGAGCCGAACAAGTCGACGTCCTCATCGTCGTCCTCGGCCTCGGCGGCACCAGCTGCTGGGGCCTTACCAGCAGGCAAAGAGTCGAACTCCTCGGTGAAAGAAGCAATGTGGTTAAACCATCTGGCAAAGTCTGGGTAAGCCTTTTGGAAAGACTTGTAGACCGAAGCGTCAGCTTGGGTGGCGGCGTCACTGGCGGTTAGTATCAAGGCAAACACAGGTGTAAACAAGGCAATCAGGATTTGTTTATTTAAATCTTCATATGTCACTCATGCGGTGGGTCTTAAGCACCTCTAAAACACGGACCAAAGATTGTAGTCATCATTTAGCAGAAGAGACTGGTACATACCCGTCGACGTAGGACTTTTGGGACAAGAACTCGTTCAAAGACTTGATGGTCTCGACCTTGGAGAAATCGGAGAAAGACATATTGTGCTGAAGAAGAAGGAATCTGGAAAAATTTTTATTGGGCACCGTGGTAAATCTCTGTGCGCATTGGTGCGCGCACGCTCGCTTAGGGCTAGCGCACGTTTCCACAGTAGGAGGAATTCGAGCGTGACGCACTGACAATCAAAGATGTGTCCTTGGTAACCTGGTTATGAGCCGGTCCAGACAATTCAACCCCATACTGTCGTCCTGTTTCGGTCTTGTTCTTTTGGTGTGTGGCCATAATTACTGTTTGGTTATGAGCCATCAAATAAATTCGTATATGTCTGTTTTATGTAGTTTAGTGTAGTGTATATTGGTGTGGACAAGTGGGGTGGTCCTGATTACTTGGGTATTCGAGTGTAGTAATGCATTGTAGTGAGTGTATGTGGTGCAACCTCAAATAATTGGGGTGTATTGGTGTGTATTTTGGTATGCGTATTAGTGTAATTGGATTACTGTCTAATAAGCTTAATTGGTCAATGCGTACCCGTCATGTGTCCGTGTATCTGTGTTATCATGTGTTCAATCGATGTGTATAATCTATATGGTGTAGTGCGTAGTGTAGTGTCTTCTGTATAGTGTCTTCTGTATAGTGTCTACTGTATAGTGTCTACTGTATAGTGTCTACTGTATAGTGTTGTGCATCGTGAAGTGTTCAGTTGGGCACTAGGTAATACCATGGCATTTAGGGTTAGCTGTCAAGGTTAAATCTAATCATAGCTCTATTAGTGTGTGTGGTAGACTGTAGTAAACCTATAACGGTATGAGTAGAGTCTGAGACTATATAAGAACCTAGTGTACATATATCTTAAATGCACGCCTGTTGTAGGTTATATTATGTTGAGCCAAAGGTGGGGAAAAAGCCCTTTTCGGATCTTCAGTTTTAGCTGTCGTTCTAAAGAGATAAACAATATTATGAGCTGCGGGGGATTTTTGCCCAAGAAAGATCTGTGGCTAAGTGAGGACATTTGGAATCCAGCCAATGTTATGTTACCTTATCCTGTGCGGTCAATACTCGCAGGTGGCGTATTGTCTGTGTATTTATTGTAGACCGTAGTGTATAGCATGGTGTATAGCATTACTTAGAGTATACTATAGTATGTAGTGCAGTGTGGTGGCGTAGCTTGAATAGCTTTATAAACCATGAGACAGTATAAAGTGTGGTGTCTAGTAGTCTCTGGTACACTATATAGCAGTGTATAGTAGTGTATAGTGTATCTAGTGTAGTCTAGTGCATTGTCCTGGTATGCCAAAAACCTCTCCTGTCTCGGCCAGAAGCTTTGCCCGTGGTAGCAGTTTTATTTCTGCAATACCAGTGTTGAGTTGGATATACTGCCGGCCCTGTCCATAACCTACTCATCGAAGTTCCACTGCGCACACTCAAACGAAGCATAGCACCGGAACTCATTGCTCAACCCATTCTTGTGTTCAGGCAAAAACGTCGTGAGCCGTGTTTCCGGATACGTCTTCTTCATGATGTCTCTCATTCTTTCGCCAGTGGAAGAAATGATCCGGACCTCTTCTCCCACACCCTCGCCTGCAGTCTGCACCAAAAGGTTCCTCGCAGCCTGCGCGGATTTGGTCTGGCACTCTTCCTCCAAGAAAGGAGGGTCAATCAAGATGCGGTGACACTTATGGCGAAGCTCTGCCGGCACGTCGTCGGGGTGGTTATAGTCATATTTGAAAAAATGCTCCTTTCCCGCCATAACCTCAAAGCGCGTGTCGTACTCCAAGAGGTAGATGTGAGGCGTGGGAAGCTCTTCCTCTGGAATGCGCGTGATGGCTGCGTACACTGCTGGAGCACTGGCAATGACAATCACCGTGTCTTTGGTGGCATCCTCCAAAAGGGCCTTGGCAAGGATATCAGACGTGTCATCCGAGTACCAGAACTGCGACAATTGCCAGTCCTCCTTGAAGGAGTCGATGGAGAACTTCTGCCTCTGGAACCGTTCCTCCAGCTGCTTGAAGAGACGCTCGAACTCCTCCTTTTTCTGCGTTTCCTCCTGCTTGAATTGCTGGAGTGCAGCTAAAGTGGATGCAGATAACGTAAGTTCATCGTCCGAGTCCATTTTCAGCGCGCTTGCGTTCTACTATGTCTAGCTATATGGCGTAGCTATAGATTATGTTATGCGCATTAGAGATTCATCTTGACCTGGGAAACATGCGCACTATCGCGGTCGTGCCCAAGCCCAATCTACATCACCCCAGGTCTCTACGTAATATTACCTGCTCCACATCAACATCCTCAGTATCAGGCCTCTGAATCTGCACTTCCCTTCTTTACTTGCCCAATGCCTGCATGCACCGTGGGGCTGCTAGTCAACCTGGTTCTTGCGGCCCTTGCTGTATCCGACCGCCTCTCTCTACCTGAACTATGGGCCATCGCCAGCCTGACACTCCTGGTCCCCGAAATCGATACCTTTTATCGACAGGTTCTATGGAAGGCGCTTGTGAAGAGCGCCAGCCCTGCTCTTATGACGGTCTTGGAAGCAGATCGTGTGTTGGAACCGCATGAGCTCGAGGCCCACATTCCGCTCCTGTTGGGATCCGAACCCGAGATCTATATCCTGCCCACCGAAGAGTGCCAGTTCCGGTACCTAACAAACACTGTCAACTACCAGTCTCTCAAGCTTAGTTTGGGCGACTTGCCTTTCCAGTTGCTCAAGGTGATTGCTCGTCATGGCACCGATGGTATCTTGAACCCCGAGTTGGCTCGTGAGTCTGGCCAGGATGCCCGCTCACTAAGGCTAAGACTACAGAAGCTTGAAGCTGCTGGTCTTATCCAGTGTAAGAATGTCTTTCTTAACAAAACCCACACCACCCACTCCATACATACCAAGTTTGTGAACGAGTTCGATGGAGGGAAGGAGTTCAGTGAAGCTGAGGAGGACTTGGATACGTCCCGTGACGTGGGTCGCCTTAAGATGCTCATTATAGAAGCTCTCAAGAAGGCTCCTAACCAGTTACGTGGGTTTACTGATCTCAAGAAAGATTTCAAGCTCGATGGTTCGGAATCTGCATCTAAGTTCTTCAAAAGTGTGTGTTTCAAGCTCCACCAAAGTGGCTACATTGAAAAACTCAATGTTGTGCTTCCTGAAACGAAGCAAAGGCTCTATGCGATGAAATTCATCAAGGATATGCCCAAGGATTCTGACGATTTCTATGATGTGGCCAATGTCAATAGCGATCAAGCAGAAGATGAGGCTGAGGATACTGTGCCTACGGTGCCATGCTTCAACCAGTTTTTTCCACCCTTTCACCAAATATTTGAGCAAATCCACCACAAGGGACAAAAGGGTATCACGTCAGGAGAAATCGCTCGCAACATCATGGGCTTGTCTGACTACAGGCCGTATACAAGACTCTACGAGCTGCTTCCAAGTTACCTCAGCAATGGAAAGACACTTAAACCGTTCAAAAAATATGCAGAGCCATATGACAACTACTCGGTTTCTAAACTCTATGATAACGAAGGGAAGCTTAAGTTCTACAGGTATTTTTCCAAGGAGTTTTGTTCGGAAGAAAAAGCAGCTCCATTGAAGTATACTTATGCGCCCAAAGTGTCCAATAATACTCTTGATGCTATTAACAAGAAGTTGGCATCGAAGCTCGGGAAGATGTCTTCCGAGTCTTTGCTTGAAAAGAGACGCAGAATGTTTCAAATAGGCAGCAGTAGCCCTGCTAAGAAACGTAAGACTCAGTCCACGGCAGACAAGGACGATCTAGACATTCAAATGGACATCAGTGAGTCAGGTTCAACGTACCAAGATGGCAAAAGAAGATCACGTCGTGCTACTACTCCAAAGTCTTATGTTGAAGAGATCCCCGAACCAGAATCTGTAAAGGAAGAGGAAGATTATGACCCCAAACTTGATTTTGCAGCTCAGAAAGGAGTGCTTGATGATGTTAATGAAAAGTTGCTTGACCCTAAATCGAATTCCAAGTTGGAGGATGATTCAAGGACGGCCTTGACCTCCAACGATCTCCCAATTTTTGTGGCTAAGCCACGTCAAGAAAGAAAGCGCCAAGCCCCAAGTACTACAGTCAAAGCAGAAGGATCTTTGAAGTCCATGACCAGAAGAAACCATTTATTAGATATTATCCGCAAGAGTGGTGGTGTTATTGTCAAAAGCTCTTCTTTATGTCGGAAATTGGACAGGATTTTGCAGAACAAGACTTCCACGGATTTGAAAACAGTGGCTCGAGATATTGCTTATCTTGTAAAGACAAAGGCCATCAAGGAGCAGAAGATCCAAATCGACTTTGACGACAAGCAAATCGAGAAAAAAATCCTTATCCTTAATGAACCGGGAGTTGAGTGTTCCCCTGAGAAAATTGAAGATTTGAAAACTAGCCATGTTGAAAGAATGAGCAGGAAGAACATGAAGATATTCAAGAAGCGGGTGATTCAGTCGGATATGAAGTTATACGTGGAGCAGCCCAGCACGAAGAAAGCCAGGCCAAAGACTCGCAGGAGGAGAGGAGTTAACCGGCTTCAAAACTTGGAGGACGAGGATGATGCCGATCTGGATGGTGCTATGGAGAGCGAGACTCAAGATGTTTTCTCGGAGCTCAAGAAATCAAGAAGGGCCAAGAAAGTCGTTGCTCAACCAGCGCAAGAAGTTATCACGCATCTTGGAAAGAGACCCAGACGAAACATCAAGTTGGAGAAGTCGGAGCTGACGCTTTTGTACCGGATGGTTGTGATTTCAAAGGCCTTCACCAAAGATGCGATAGAGTTTGACGCCATTGCGGAGTTTTTCCCCGGGCTCGACTCTAAACTTGTCAAGCAAAAGTGGGGTACCTTGAGAAGGCTGTTTGGTGGAGCAAGTGCCGTGCAGAAAGGTGTGGAGACGTTTCAGAATATGGTGATTCAAGGAATAGAGGATGGTTTTATTCTGGAGCAAGACTTAAACAAGGGAGATTTTAAGTTCTTCCTCGATTTCTGGAGACGCTTTGACACCAGCACCGAGATCAATATCGTGGACGAAATGCCCCTATATGCGACGTACCAGGCGAATGAGGAGAAGTACTCTATTCCACGAGGTACTGCAGAAACAGTGCCATTGCTCTGTGAGAGAATCGAAGATATTTCTATGAGACAAAAAGAGCAGGTTTTAGGTTCAAGCGTGTTCATGAAGGAGAAATATCAGCCTCCCACAGCCAAACCTCTCGATGAGTTACGGTCTGTGTTGAAGTCAATTTTCTCGACCAAAGAGGTGAATTTTGACCCTGCCTTGGTCAAGAGCACCTTGAACCCATACGGCGAAGATACCGTGCGTCAAGCTACAGATGCTCTTTTACAAGACAGAGAAATCCTCTACGTGTCCGTGGACACTGACACCAAGTTCGTGTTGAGCGATCGATTCCATAACACCACAGCGCCCAAGTACTTTGGGCCGGAGGTTTTCCAAAACGCCTCTTCCTTCAGGCACACGCTCAACGAGGTACTGCGGACCGGGAAAGGGCTCATCTTATCGCAGGGCATCCTCCAGGGCGAAATGGCCACGTTGTTGGAGCTCGTGTCGGAGGAAATGGTGGACTTTACCCGCATAGACAAGACGTTCAAGTTTGAGAACTACGAGTCCAGGCTAATAGACAAGGAGCAGATCTCATGTGATATTGTTGTGAGAAGCAACGTGGAGCAGGTCAGTCAATTAACTCCCCAATGGGTGGCAGTGCCCTTCAACAAGCCTTGTCAGCCAATCTGGGTGGACCTCGATGCACAGATCAACAAAGAGCTCTGGACGAAGCTCTTGGCGAATGCAATCTCACAGATCGTGGTCAAGCCCGGCATCACCGACTCCATCTTGTACGAAAAGCTACAAGCCGTGCTCAGTGTTCGAGACTATAATGATCTCATGGGGTGGTTAATCCAAAGCAAATGCATTAAGAGGATGCCTTTCAACGGCTACGCTGCCACTAATTGTTGGCAGTATATTTTTGGCTAATGATAAATATTCAGAATAAATTCCATAATAAACATATCGGTGAATTTTTGAATATACTTGGCACAGTGTAGTACACAGGACCAGAGACCCAAAGTGTAGTAGCTTTGATTTATCTGTCATCTATATATCATTAAAGAAATATTATAGTAAATATATTGGGTAGTTTTCAGGACCAGATTTAATTTTTATTTCTTGAAATATCAAAGACATCTTATTGTTACAGATCGTCCCCATGGATTACATGAATTTCTTCTCGTTCCACATTCTTTTGGTGGTAACGTGAGAAACCACTAACCTTGAGCGTCCGAAACCTACCCCCACAAAAATATAACCAACAGCATATTACAGAGAAAAAAACCATTCGGTAAAACAGTACAAAGACCCTAAGCTACAAAGCGTATTTTTATTTTCAAAGATCGTTCTGCCAAATCTAGTTCCCCAGATACTTGGAGTCCATCGCCTTATCGACCCTAAATACAGGAGCAGCGCATCTACATCATCGCACCAATAATTTTTCATCAGCACCACACAATGGGATTAGCAGGCCAGAAGGTCAAACAACGGTTCGGGCTAGATCCCCGTAACACGTCGTGGTCGAACAACACTGAGCGGTTTGGGCATCAGTACCTCGAAAAAATGGGCTGGCAGGCCGGCAAAGGGCTTGGGTTGGTGGACCACGCTACCACTACGCACGTGAAGGTCAGTATCAAAACAGACAACGCCGGGTTGGGGTCGAAATTGGCCAAGAAAACCAAAACGGATGAGTTCGACAGCGGAGAGTGTGCAGGTCTCGATGTTTTCCAGCGGATCTTGGGTAGGCTCAACGGTAAAGAGGAGCAGGTCAACAGTGAGTTGGAGAGGCAGAGAGTGGAGAATATCATCAATGGCAAATGGGGCATGCATTTCGTCAAAGGTGAGACGTTGCGGTCTACATGGGACACCGAGGCCAAGCAGGTCAAGAGCCGAAAGCGAATAAGAGAAGAGACTGACGACGTGGAGAAAGAGGAGAAGAAGGACAAGAAATCAAAGAAGGAGAAAAAGGAGAAGAAGGAGAAGGAGATGGAGAAGGAGAAGAAGGAAAAAAAGGAAAAGAAAGAAAAGAAGGAAAAGAAAGAAAAGAAGGAAAAGAAAGAAAAGAAGGAAAAGAAAGAAAAGAAGGAAAAGACAGAGAAAAAGGATAAGAAAGAGAAAAAGGATAAGAAAGAGAAAAAGGATAAGAAAGAAAAGAAGGAGGACGACGTCACTAGAGACAGTATGCTCCAACCTAGAGAAGCTAAGGATCAAATTGCTACTAGATTGGGAGCACGCGCCAAGTGGATTCGCCAGAAACGGGCCTCCACCATGGATGCCAAGGCACTTAATGAGATCTTCATGATCACTAAATAATACTTTCATACATAACTTGCATTACATACATAAATTACTAACCAAGTAACTAGCTTGTTTAGACAAAGAAGGTGGAGAAACCGCCGAGCACACACATGGTCATACCGACAATGGCGACCATCTCACCCTTAGAGGCAGGACGAGCAGCAACAAATCCAGCAGAGTCTCTAGAAGAGGTGGAGGAGGAACCGGAAGAAGAACCGGAAGAGGATCCCGAGGAACCAGAACCGGAACCGGAACCAGAAGAACCGGATCCACCGGAACCGGCATCTCCAGACACAGTAGAACCACCAGTGACACCAGTGGCTTGAGCGTTATTGGAAACGGAGGAGACGATAGCGCTACAAGACCTAGCAGCGGAAGCAGAGACAAGGGAAGCGGATCCCTTGAAGTCACAAGCATCGGAAGCCTTGTTTTGGTCCAAGTAGTAAGCGTTAAGCACGTAAGACAACTTCTCCTTGTCAGAGCAGAAAGAAACAGATCCGTAGACACCGGCAGTTCCATTGGTGGAGACGGCGTCACAGTTGATCAATCCACAGACGCTACCAAACAAGTCACCGTAGTCTTCAGAATCCACATCGTCGCTGATAACACACTCCAAAGAAGAGGAGACACAGTCACACACATCCTTGTCTGGGGTAGGAGGCAAGTTAGAGGAAGCCTTCCAGGTAGCAGCAGAAGCAGGACATTGCAAAGTGGCGGTGGAAGAAGCTCCAACGTCTCCCCTGGAAGCAATGCTTGGGTTGATGCTGTTCATTTCCTGAGAGTAGTAAGAGTAGTCAGGCAAAGTCTTAACACTGCTTCCATCGACGGAAACAAGGCCGTAGTCGTTCTCCTCTTCGAAGTACATGTAGACGATACCACCAGACCAGACGTCGGTCATGTCGTCACCGTAAAGAGTACCGATCTCAGTGAACTTTCTTGGTCTCTTAGCGTTACAACCGTATTCGGAGAAGAAGACAGGAATAGTCAAGTTTTTGTATTCCTCAGTTCTGTCAGCGTAACCGGAGGTCTTGAAAGTGGAGTCACCACACCACTCGTACATGTTGATACCGAAGAAGTCAGCTCTGTCCTCAACCTCACCACAGGAGAAGTAGTCAGCAATAGCAACTCTGGTGTCCTCGTCATCGTTAGAAGAGTAACCGACAGGGTAAGACCAGCCCTTGCTCTTGATGTAAGACTTCATGTCTCTGACAGCAGCCTTAACGAAAGCAGAAGCATCGGTGTTAGTCTTGTTGTTGGTGACCTCGTTACCAGCAAAGAAACCCAAAACGTTAGAGTAGTTAGCGAACATGTCAACAACAGAGGTGTATCTGGTGTACAAGTCCAAGTTCCATTCAGGGGAGATTCTGTTGATAGATTGCTTTGGCTCAGACAAGTCAGCAATAATGTAGATACCAGCATCTTCAAAAGTCTTCATACACTCGTCGTGGTTCTTGGTAGGGTCGACAGCGTAGATTCTCAAGACGTTGGTGTTGGCATCAGCAAGCAATTTGACGTCTCTCTTACAAGCATCACCGTCAACAAGAGGGTCGCTGTAGGAGCTCACATCACCAGTGGTTTCACTGTTAGCTTCAGTGTTTTGTTGGTAAGCAACACCACGAATGTAGAATTGGGAGCCGTTGTTGGAGTAGAAAAACTTGTTACCAACGACTTCGATAGAGGGCAAGTCTGCAGCCACGGAGAGCGTGAAGGCAAAGAGTGCCGAAAGAAGGAAGAAGGCTTGTTTCATGATAACGGAGATGTGACTCTGATTTAGCGAAAGAAGCGATCACAAGACGGAAAAAAAAGCGAGGGTGATAGTGGGTACACGAGAGCTATATATAACGCGACGGCGGGACGTCAGAGTGCATAGACCGGACGTACTGGAGGCGGATCGCATCCATATAGAGAAAAAAGAAAAGAGCGGATTGAGGTGCGAAAAAGAAAGCCGCATAAAAGGTAAATAATAACACCAAAAAAAGCGTGCGCACTGGAGAATGACCAATAACGGCGCGGAAAGCGCAGCAGTGTGCAGGAAAATGCCAAATTTCGTGCAGCGTGCTATGCAGGTAGGCTATGCTACACGAGCGCGATAGGCTTCGGCGATCTTGTCTAGCAATAAAGAATGGGCGAAAGGGCAGTGCCAGGCTGGGTGCATGGATGAAACAGCGGACCGACTCACCAAGCCTAAAAAAAAAAATTAATGACATCGGGGCGGCTGAAGTGCAGCCTCCTTGACCCCAGAATTTCGTAACCTACTTCCTATACTTTGCATTTCCTCCCGGACCCTTCTCACGCCGGGGGTGTTAAATTACCGTGCGATGACAGGTGCTAGGCTAATTAGACTCGATCGTCTTTTGGGCAGTGTCGGGACGCGCGCATCCATCCGTCGAGGCTGGTAAAAATCCCCCCTACTGCGCACCTGAAGGCCTTGGTTTAACAATAGCTTAGAACCACTTTAAGATGGGACTCGGAATTTGAAACCGCCTCCGCTGGGCATGGGTCAATGGGCAATGCGCTAGTCGAGGCACGGCTTCATGCGTGACTATCATGTAGATTGTAAGAGCAAATCAGTATGGATACGGCGTTTTCTATTTAGTCCATTGTGTTCAAGTGGCCGGCAGTGCTCCATGACAATGGTGCTTGGGGATAGTGGATTCAGCCCTGCTGCGCAGACGAAAGTTATCCGCGGGGCGAGCAGCTGGGACGGTTGCGAGCATGCTTGGTCCAGACCTGGTCTGGGGCGACGCGGTGGAATGTAATTATACCGTTTTGGTCAAATTCTGTACATGGCCTTTTCGGAGTGGTGATGAACCCTGGTACCGGACGCGATTCACGTTCGCCACATAGTGCGGCAGGGGACAGGTTATTATTAGACCGCGGTGCTCGTGTCTGCTCTGGATCTTGTACATTGAAGATCGAGGAATGACTAACGTCGGGCATGACATGCTTATTGTATTGCAATAATGCTTGGCGTGTTTACCAAGGTGCTTTGTTTCGTTTCATAATGTATTTGACTGGCAAATCTTACTGATCTGCCTCTAATTTGTATACTCGCCTAATAGACAGTGTCACCTAAGTGGGCGTACTCTAAACAGCGAGTGTACTTTAAGCCTAGAAGAAGTTTCCTCTTTACTTAATCCTGAGTGTAGGTACTAATGTTACTTGATTAGATGGTACAACACGGTCTCTCCTAGTCAAAAGTTGCGTTTTTCACTGCATTGAGGCTCAATAGACTAGGTTTATTGGAACTTTCTGGAACTGCCTGGCATGTGATTTTCAAAGTGAATCATTGTCAGTCACAGTCACAGTCACACAGCCTGGCTAGTACTCCACACTCAATGTTCTATGTTCACCACTCTCCTTCAACTCAATCCTCACTCAGTACTCATCACTGGTCACTCACCACTCAAGACCAGAACTTAAATACCTCAACTTGTTCATACTTCTCCTCAACCTCCATAATTCAAAATCCTAAGTAGCTTCAGCAAAGCGAACCAGTACATCTCTAGAGTGTAGGTCTTTATCGAGGCGGAGGGCCTGCACATACCGCGAGGCTGCTCGCACTCTTTTGCACCCATTACGCCAACCCAACGTGCTTTGCTCTACCCACCAGTCTTTTCACTTCCTCTAAAACCTCTCGAAATGCACACAAGCCATCTTATCTTGTATGCTTCATTATGCTTGGCGGCAGAAAAGGCCATCTTCGAGCACTCCAGCTACAAAAACTCCAACCCTCGGCCTTACGATAATTGCGAGGCCAATGATTTGATCAAATTGTCTGCTTGTTGCAACGATGTGTTGGCCGACTTGGATGATTGCAAAGCAGGTGACTTGGCATGTGAGTGCTGCGCCCTTCAAATGATGGATCCGACTTGCTACTCATTGTGCCCGGGCAACCCTTCCACAAACTTCTTGTCTGTGTTGTTCACGGACTGTGCAGCACTTAACGATGTGAACGCATGTAACATCCCTTTCAAACGGATTGATGGCGAGAAGCCTTCATCCTATAAGCACAAGAGTATCAACTCTGAAATTGGGTCGGCTGCTGCGGTGGTCAAGACACAGATGATCCCCAAGAATGAGACGGAAGTTGAAGAAGTCAAGGCCAAACCCAAACTTAACTTGATAGGCAACTTTTCTGCCGTCAACACCACTTTACCTGCATCTTCTGCTAGCATCACATTCAAGTTTGCTCTTGCCTCGATTGCTCTTGGAGTGCTCACATATGTGGTGTTCTAGAACTTTGTTTTCTGTTGAGCCAAATCGTTGCTATCGTGCTTTTTTCTCTAGTTCTCGTGGGTCTCGTAGATCCAGTCAAGAGTATGCTGGATTCCGTCCTCGAGGGAGACCGCCGGTTTGTATCCTAATATACGCTTAGCCTTGCTGATGTCGTGGTAACGAGTAGCGCACGTGATCTTGGCCCGGAACGCCGTAAGTCCTGGTTCCTTCTTAAAGAGCCCAGAAAAGAACTGCGATAAGTAGCCTGCAGCAATAGCCACAGGACGGCTCAACACGATGTTGTACTTGTCGATGTGCCCGTCGGCCTTCCACACAGTCCGGGCCAAGGTCCAGAAATACGTTGGTGCGTCGTTGGTGATGAAGAAGGTCTCTCCTCCAAGCAGAGGAGCTACCTCTGGATCCAAAATCTTCTGTGCTGCCAATACGTGAGCATCAGCCACGTTTCCGACATATGACCAGTCAAACAAGTTGTTGTTGTCACCAAGCTGGAACTTCGACTGGCCCAAACGAGCAGCAGTCCTCAAGCCGGGAACAAGTTGCCGGTCTCCAGGTCCAAAAATTCCTGCTGGCCTCAAGCACACAGTGAGCAACTCCCCCGGGGTGTTTGCTGCCATAACGGCCTTTTCGGCTGTTGCTTTTGTTTCGTTATAGCCATCCATATGCACTTGTGGGTACGGCCAGCTCTCGTCCGCATTGAAAACATCCTGTCCATTGAAAATCACTCCTGCGGAAGAAGTGTAGACCAACGCCTTGACGACTGGCGAGGCACGGGTGACCTTAAGGAGGGTCTGCGTGCCCACCACATTGACCTTATGGTAGATCTCTTGGGCCATGCCGTGAATAGGCAGGGCCGAGTGCACCACGACCTGGCACTTCGATTTGTTAATAGCATTGTTGACATCGTCTTCGTTGGTCAAGTCGCCCTGATGAAACGTCACCTTTTTCTTGTCGAAAGTGAAGTACTTGGAGATCTGGTCGGGAATGGGCCGGATATCGAACACGTGGATGTCGGTGTTGGGGCAGTGGTTGTAGAATTGCTGCACGAGATGTAATCCGAGAAACCCGGAACCACCCACTAGTAAAACGGAGTCGAGGGACATGCTGGAGAAGTGTAGCGAGGAGTGGTATATATGACAGTGAATGTGTTGACTATATAAAAGTTACCCAGTGTTTTTCTCGCGCTGCGCGCATCTATACGATCAGACGACCGACCCACCAATGAATCAGACGATTCTTGGACCCGTGCTACTTCTCACGGTTTATGAGAATTCAAACATCTTCTCGTACTCCTTGACTTTGGATTCATCTAGAGTAACCTCTCTGACTTCCACCGCTGGAAACTGGAACCCTGAAATGCTTGTGTCTCCATTAGATCCAGTAGTTCCATTAGACCCATTAATTCCATTAGGCCCGTTGGTTCCATTAGAAGAACTGCTTGACCCGAAATTGAAAGCTGGCTTGGCAGTCTCTGTAGTTTGACCAAAATTGAATGCTGGTTTTTTGGTCTCTTCGGTTTTGCCAAAAGAGAATGCCGGCTTAGAAGCGTCCGTCGTTTGGCCGAAATTGAATGCAGGTTTGGGGGTTTCAGTGGAAGTGTCCTTGGTGGCAGGTTTGGTTCCGAAACTGAATGCAGGTTTGGCACTACTCGTGGAACTTCCAAAATTGAAACCTGGATTTGCATCAGAGCTCGATTTCTCTGTACTGTGATTGAGGCTAGTGGGTTGCGGTTCTTCTGCCTGCTTTCCGAAACTAAAAGGTTTAGACTCAACTTGTTTTCCAAAAGTAAATGGCTTAGATTTTTCAGAATTGGCGCCGAAATTGAATGCAGGCTTAGCTTCTTCACTTGCAGATTCGGTGGGTTTTGAACCGAATGAAAAGGAAGGCTTCGGCTCTGCTGGTTTGGAACCAAAATTAAACGAGGGTTTCGATTCGGCAGAGCTTTTTTCGGAGGCAGCTGGAGTTTCGCTTGTTTTTGCTCCAAAGGTTAAAGCAGGTTTGGTTTCCAGACTTGAGGCAGTGTTAGCTCCAAAACTAAAAGGTTTGGGTTTCTCCAATTCAGTCTTCAGTGTTGCATCAACACTGTCCTGCATTTTCTCAGTTGCTGGAGCATCTGGTTTAGCACCAAAATTGAATAGTTTGGGGGCTGCTGCTGGTTTGGTACCAAAATTGAATACCGGCGTGCTCTTCGTATCAGCCTTTTCCGTCACTGTGGACTCGAGATTTTCTGTAGATTCGGAAGACTTGGGGCCGAAATTAAATGTACTTGGCGCGTGGTCAGGCTTCGAGCTGAAACTGAATGTGCTTGTCGAGTCTGCAGGTTTGATTCCAAAAGCAGGTTTGTTATCACTGGACTTTGCATTTCCAGATGCTCCGAAATTCAACA
Organism: Metschnikowia cubensis; assembly: GCA_002374405.1. Lineage (NCBI taxonomy): Eukaryota > Fungi > Ascomycota > Pichiomycetes > Serinales > Metschnikowiaceae > Metschnikowia > Metschnikowia cubensis. The sequence goes on along the minus strand of NKZA01000033.1, from coordinate 95,697 downwards.
CGGGTGCAGGAGCGCCTTTGTCCTTTACATCATCGTTTGCTATTGGTTTTCCAAAGCTGAATGAGGGCTTTGTTTCGGCCAGTTGTGGGTTTTTGGATGCTCCTAAACTGAATGCAGGAGCTGATGGTTCAGAGGTGGTCGAGCCGAAACTGAACGCTGGTTTCGGTTGTTCAGTCGCCTTGGGGCCGAAACTAAAGGTATTCTTGGGCTCTTCGGCAGGTTTAAAGGCAGAGGGTGCCTTATCAGAGCCATTTGCTTTTGTTTCTAGGTCAGCTGCATCATCAGATCCGCCCACTTTAGTAGCAGAGCTCTTGTCTTCATTCGTGGAAGTAGCCCTGTCGAAAAGAGGAGGTCCCTTATCTTCAGAAAGGGCTTCCACGTTTGTATAGGACACAGTCTTCGCGATGTCATCAGCAGTGGTGGTGGCCTTCTTGACCGGAGGACCATCCGAGGAGTATGAAGAGAGAAGCCTTTTTCCCTTCAAGTATGGATTGTGGAGAGGTCTTGCAGCCGGAGCTGAGGTTGTCAGTGTAGTCTCGGCGGAATTGCTGTCCAAGATGGACAAAAGAGTATTGGCGGTTTTGCTTCTAGGCTTGAAGGTGGAAGTAGACTCTAAGGTCGAGTTTGCTGTAGTTTCAGGCATAGGATCCACCGGCAACTTGGCGGAAATGCGTCTTGTTTGGCGAGCAGCAGTATTAGGGACCTTGATTCTGGTTCTATAAGGAGAAGGCAAGCCCAGGAATTGGTAGACCCTTTTCATTGACACGTTCGAGCTGCGTGAGACATTGGGGGAGTTTTCACTAAAAGTGTGGTACACCGGCTTGTAGTCAGGAGCCACATAAGAAGAGTTATTGGCATCATGTAAGCTGGAATTCCGCAAAATTCTTTGGGTGTATTGGCTGTTGCGGCGCAGCTGAGATTGTTGCAGAATATCGTGGTTTGTAGGGGCACTCAGAGTATCAGCCATGGAGATATTGGCCCTGGAGCGCTCCATTAGAGAGAGCACACCCTCGTACTCCACCTGGGACAAGGGATCGGAGCCTTTTTCCTGGAAAAAACTGGACAAAATGCGGTTGGAGTCGGCCTGGTCCGCTGAATTGTTCACCAAAGATGTATTAACCGAAGCAGGCAACGAGGGGTGCATGTTTGGTTGGTCTGAAGCGTATCTACTTTGGGAGGAAGGCTCCAGTGACTTGGGGGCCGCAGCCGGGCCGGAGAAGTAGCGTTTCACCTTGGAAAGAAGCCCAGTGGGTGTAGGGTATGGCAACACCTTGGCCCGCAAGGACCGGTCTCGATATGCCTTGGCGACTCTGCGGCTGTCCATAGTTGGGGTTAGAGGAAAGCGAGCAAAAACTTTGAGAAACATGACAGAGGCACGTGACGCGAGGTTGCGCGCCCGCTGATGCTCAAGAGCCTGAAACCGACTTCACGTTTTGACTACTACACCTAATATTTCGTTTACGCCTAGTATTTTGATTAGTCATAGTAAAAGGATAGTACTAGTATTGGTTGCAGATTGCATATTACCTATTGCGTATTTGGTTATCGAAAGCATTTTTCTAGTATTGATGGGGGTGGTCATAGACTGTATGGGGATCTGGATGGAGTTATGGTATAATATGGGAAGACACTACTGCCCTTACTGAGTTGTAGATTGTTTGTAGAATCAAAAGTTTACCAATTGGAGAGAGTGGTGTAAAGCTCAGGACTGGATTAGGAACTAAATTAGGGACCTTAAATTGGTCGAGATCGCATGTGCACTGATAGTAGATCCACCAATTGAAACACTAGTCAACGTACTAATTGAAACAGTAGCCAACGCACTAAGTAAAACACGAACCAACATATTAATCGATACAATAGTCACACATATTAATTTATTAAGTGGGACTAAATAAGGGATAATAAAAGATGGCTTAACTATAGAGATTACTTGATATTATGAATACAGACGTGAGGTAGTTTCGTGTCGGTGTAGATCGTGGATATATCTAGGGTAGATGTTTAAGTACAGTGTTTTTCAAAACTATTCAAAACTGTGCGGCGAAACGATTCAGACCACACTAGCAAATTCAAACAAACCAATAATTAAAAGAGTTTCATACCTCTCCAGTTCAGTCTCGTCCGTTTTGCCCCATCACTGGTACTGCAAAACTCATAAATATACTACATATGAGGCAATTCTCAAGATTTACATTTCAGAATATTGAATTCTAATGAAGGATGGTGTGGAACTATTACGCCGTGGTCTGAAAGACTGAGCGAAGGGATACGAATCTTTTTGAATCATTGGTTTGTTTAATTGTGCGGCGCTGGTTTGAATAGTTTAGAAAAACACTGTAGTACCCAACCTGAAACTAACTTCGAATGTTGTATAAAAATTAATGGTTTATATAAATTCGAAACAAAACCGTATCTAGAATTAGCTAATCAAACCTATGGTGAGGTTTCAGCAAGTAGTCTTAGCTTTAGTACTAACTTAGAGTACGTCCATTACCTACACCAACCACTCCTAATCAGTAACAAGACTTGTGAAAATCCCACACAAGTCAATACCTACGGAAAATTGAACCAAATAAAGAAAAGTGAATAAGGCCTCTATCCTGAACCTTAAACCAGCCCAAAAGAGCCAGAAACACCGTAAAAGAGCCAGAAACCAACCGGAAACTAAAAACTTTCCTGAACATAGTTAACTTAACCGTATGTTTTAAGAGTTACCATAAATTCTTGCATAAACTGGAACATTTATCTTGTTTCTTACCAGTGTCAACGATCCTAGTACAGTAGTGGTAATTCTTATCTCTTGAATTCTTAAGTTGTGCGACTGATTTAGACTGGAATGTCTGTCTTGTGGTCTATCTCGATGCTCCCCTACCATGAGCGAGATCCCCTCTTTATATACTTTGATTCTGCCCGCCTGTCAGACTTGTCATTCCCTTGTCTGAAGTCAAAACTTATGACTCCTGACGCCTATACTCGCTTTAAAATTTATATCTGCACATTTATACACTCCACGGAACCTTATTTAACCAGTTCTGCTGTTTTGCAGGTAACACCTTTCTCCATGCATGGGTCAGGACTTCTCCTATGTTCAACAGTATGTAATAGCCTGAACTTACTGTCGTAGGCTGACGTCCGTACACCAGATACTAGCCTCTACATCAAGGCATATTCTGTTAGATCATCGTGTATCGTTGAGGCGCCGAGTTATTTTCATTTGTTAGCGATTCCTTAAAAGGCGGTTTTCGAGCTGCTTATATAACCTTTTGGAGAGAAAACATGGCTACAAAAACCCTCCACAAGAATAACAACGGTGAAGTTCTTGGTCGTCGCACCATCCGATGGTGTTAAATGGTTTGGGACAGCGTTGGGTGGCCAATGTATCCCTGAAACACCTCCGTATGTACGGTACTGCTGAAAACGGCTTTTGGAGCTATAGCAGTGTAACAGTGTAGCAGTCAGTAGTTTAGTAGTTTAGTAGTTTAGTGTGTAGCGTGACAAAGAGTAGTGTGTGGTACATAGTACCATACTTTATCTACTAGCTATAGTCTGTTATAGTTTAGTACAAAGCCACAAAGTGAAGCGATTTTGATGACCATTGCTAGGGTCAGACGACATAGGCTTCATCAAATCTCTATGCGTAGAGCCTGTCTATTGTGGATCTAACATACACCCAGATACAACTTCCCAATTAGCCCTGGCTTTTGAAAAAAAAAAAACAGACAGTTTAAACGCTTAAGGTTTCAGCACTGTATTAAAATTTCCGAGTACCTTCGTATCAATGTGGACTGTGGTCTTCGCTGTTCATTCACTGCTAAGCTGCTCAACTGCAAGCTGCTCAGCAGGTATACGGCACGCGACGCGAAAAACGCTGCACATCATTACCTACTACAGACCGTTAGAGCGTATATATCTTCACCACCCTTGCCACCCTCAGCCTTCCACCAAGTACGGCCCTTACAGGTAACTTCTTGAAAAATTGGAATTTTTTTCTTTCTGCATACAACCACACTCCCATCAAAGCATTCATTTCAGCACCTTGTCTTCACATACTACTACATTGATGACTGGCATCCATGGACCAAGTCTCCGACTCCGATGCTGAGAACTCACTACCGTTATTACCGAATTCGGCCGTTGATACAGAGCTTCTACGAGATGTGTACCTGTTTTTTCTGCGGTCGACCCGCTCTCAGATCCGAGCTGAAGCTAAGGACACGCCGTTTGCCCTGATCTACGACGAGATCGATTCGACTTTTACGGAGAATGCATCTTTATCTCCGGATGATCCAGGAACGGCGACTGCGGATCTGTCCACCCAGAATAGCTCGGAACAGACTCAGCCCTCTTCATCACTCCATAAAGCTCTATGCAAGAATCCCTCTAGTTCACTGACCACCGATCCCGAAAACAATACTCCAAATTCCAGAATTTCCCAATCTATTCAAGACTCTACACATGAGACCGCTGTTAATACCAGATCGAATATTGGATCTGAAGCCCTTAATGATGCACCTGAGACTGCACATGCATCTACGTCCAGAGGTAGAAGCCTACGGAAAAGAACATTCTCCAGCAGACACCCGTACATAGCAGACCAGGCCGACTGGCTAGGGATCTGTACTGTGGATAGCATCAACGAAATGTTCAGTGAACACGACGACATCACACAGGTGTGCAAGGTTCTAAACCAGCTTTACCTCCAGAAAAGAAAGCGATTCCCCGATGAAGATCGTTACCGGTCCAAAAACTTCTATGCCCATTTGGGAAACAGCAAGATGCTTGCACTTCAGGGCGACATTGACGAAGATTTAGATCAGGAGCACATTGAAAAGCTGACACAGGAGGAACTGCACCCTAGTGAGTCCCAGACTGGAGATGTATCAGAAGACGAAGCCGAGATCATTCCTTATGATGGCTTTGAAATTCCTTACTCCCCACAAAGCCCCTCTCAGGATGCATATGTGGATGACAATGACATTCTACGTACTATAGACGAAGGCGTCGATTATGACGACATGAACGAACCTCAAGATGCCATAATCCACGAAGATAGTGGGTTGGAGTCTGAGCCTTCGGAAAACTCAGAGGCTGAGGAGCAGCTCATCCGAATTGGTGGCAGGTACCGCAAGCTAAGCACGATTCTTCGAGGAGTTCTTCCTGAGTCCATCAAACGTCTTGACGATTTTCATAAAGTCGCTCCTCGGAAAAAAAGAAAAATTGCCCGTGTTTTGGCTCCTCGCAAGGGCTTGGCCATAAGGAAGGTGGGCACTGCTCTGCACCAGTCCGTGGATTTGGAAAAGGAGTTGTCCTCGCTTGCTGAAGAGGAACAAGAGCCAATCCGGAGCCCGTCCCCAGACCAAACAACTCTAGACTTTTCCGCTGGCCGAACAGATAAGTCTAGAACCAGAAAGTCTCTTCCAAATGTGCCTCTACTTCGAAGTACCTCTCTGTTTGGCTACAGACTGGAGACTCCCGAGCCGGTTCTGATGACCATCAGTTCTGACTCTGACAACGATTCCGATATCGAGACCGTGTTTCCTGAAAGATTGCAGGCAATAACTCCAGGATACCAAAAAAGACTGCCACAAGAAGCTGTACGACTCGCAAACTATGGATTTGACGATGACGAAGTACAGGAAGTGGACACAATAGATCGTCTATTATCATCTAGAAGGAACATTACTTCAAAGATAAAGAGACCTCGAAACCAAAGACTGACCGAAGTCCTGGCCAATATTAAATTTACGGGACAATCTAGACAGCTTCTGGGACAATCTAGACAGAATCTGGGACAACCTAGACAACCTAGACAATACCTTGGGCAACCTAGACAATACCTTGGACAACCTAGAAAATATCAGCGTCGTCTAGGTAATAGTAGAAGTATCATGGGAAATTCCGCCAGTGCTCGACCTAGAGGTCAACATATACTGATACAAGGAAATACAGGGAGACAGAATTCAAGACCAAATACTGTTTTTGGAGACAAGCCTATGATACAAACAGTTTTATCCCACAAAACCAAGCAATTAGAACCCCCTGGGGAAAACAAGCAGGAAACAAAGAAGAAAGACAACAAGGAATTTGCAATAGAAGGCCACTCCAACGTGTTTAGGCGAAGTCCTGTTATATCAACCTCTGTCTACGAAGTAGAAGAGTCTGAACCTCCACAAGAAAAACAACGGCCTGCAATTAAAAGCGTGAACCCTCAATTATTCGTGCCTTCTAGAGAATCCTTAAGCTCAGATCGTGCTCTCTCGTCTCTTATTGGAACTCCAGATATTATCAAATCATCTGCTATTGAAGGAGGCCAGATCTTCTTTCGAAACATCGATAGTGTTTCTTTTACATTCATGGAGAAACACTTCGAATTTGCACGTATCAACCCTCAAGAATCGGCCAAAAACTTGGTGCGGTTCTTGGCATTATGTCGCCGAAGCTTGACCAGTGATTTGCTTCCGGATTCTCAAACAAAGGCTCTGTTGCAAGAGGCATTGAAACATGTGATACGATGGCTTCTCATCAATAAAGAAAGGCCAAATGAGCAGATGTGGAAACAGTTGCGCATGACGATGGAGCACTTCTCCAAGCTTCAAACTAAAGAGGTGAGGCGTGCACAGAGCATAGTCCACAGCCAACTAGTGTACATATTTTGGATCTTCATTAAGCTCGAGCTTACTATGGAACGCATATCCAATTCACACAAAGCATCGGCTCTTGAAGCTAAATTGTTGCAGGATCTAGACAAGTATGCGTGTGACTTCTGGATTACGGTGTTCCAGACCTTTTCCGGGGTGGAGTTTGCAGAGCAATCGAAAAATGAAGACTATCTCTCGTCAGTGTCTTTAATCCAGGCCATCTACGAGGATCAAGACCAGCTGTGGTGGCCTCCCATCACCGAGGCCCTAGGCATTGTGCTTGGCATAGATGATTTGGATTCCAGGCCTTTGAATATAATTCTTGCGCTTGCTTCAATGGTGAAAAGGGACCATCGCAGCTGGGGGCCTTTTTTGGCTGTGTTGGACCAATTCAAGCTTCAGAACCACTCTCGCGGACTCCACTACTTCTTGGACATGTGTACTCTTCTCATGCGGAGACTCTCTTGGCCTTTGGAGGAGAAGGTTATCCTCCAGCTTTACGGACAGTTTGCTGCCAGGAAATTCTCCAATTTTCCCGACGAGACCAATGTCCCAACTCCCTTTGGTTTTGTAAGGTCACAGCTGGACATCCCGGAAACCAGTGTGTTCGAGCGGTTCTTGGGCCTCACATACGAGTACCTCTCAGACGTGAGCTCCATAAAGGAAGCCAAGAAGTTGATTTCCAAGCTCTTGGCCACGAGTCAGTACCACTACTTCAAAGGCAGGAAAAGCCAGATCATGTTCATCAACCGCATCAACCTCATCGTGCTATTCTCGCAGATTTCTGAGGTGGATTTGGGCAATCAGTACTTGAACCTCGTGGAGCAAGTGAAAGACTCCCACGATGCGTTTGTTTACGGGCGGTCACTCGATGCACTCCAGGTATTATGTGAAGTATCCAAGAGGAACGAAAGACCTATTCCTCTTCGAGCATTCCGACTCTTTTTTGATATCTTCAACCAGGCTGTTTTTCTTCCCGGTCTCCATGACCTCTACAAGCGATTTTTGAGCCAGGTGGGCTTTATTTTCCAGGGAACAGAGTCACGCACGAAGAGTGGGGTGTTTGAGCTACTAGAGATTCTTGGGGAGTTGGACTTATCGGCGATTTCAGACGACTTCAAGCTTGATCTTCTTGGAATAGCTTTCCTCTCCACCCAGGAATTATCGTTAGCTCAACTTGACGATATGACTACCACGCAAAGCAATGCATTGACAAACTTCAATAATACCCTCTTCCGATTCACCAGCACGCAAATGAGCCGGCTCCCCATTGCACCCATAGAGACCGACGAATTTCTAGAGGAGTTGATTGAGTTTTCGCTCGAGATCTGGATCGTCACCAGTAAACTCCTCGGCACGTCGCATTGGAACATCATGATGCTCCAGAAGTTTCTGTATGCGGGCAACTCGATTCTGCGGAACCGTTTCATCATGTTCTTTTGCGTGGAGTACTTGAACCACTGTCCGTTGAACCAACTGTTTCTCCTTGAAATCGACCGCATTCTTCTCTTGGGCCTCTTGCTGCCACACTTGTCCAAGTATGCACTTGACCTTTACCAACATTTGAACAAGAACCCGTGTTCCATTTTCTGCCTCAAGAGCATACAGGATATTAACTCGGTGTTTGCTCTCCAGACGTACCGGCTCCAGATCATTTCCCGAATCATCTATAACATCGGAACATCGAATGTGGTCAACGGTCACGAGAGAGATGCGTTGGTCTTGGACTTTGTCAAGAAATTATACGAAGAATACTCTCAACACTGCCAAGATCCCTCGTACTGCGAAATAGGGAAGAAAATCATGGAGCACGCTGGAAAGTATGTCCTTACATCAGTTAACGAGTCGGATGAGTACTGGGAGCTTTCAGCCAAATTGGGGCTTCCCAACAAGTGGATGCATGATAACTGGAGACGTGCAGACGATACTCAGAAGGTGTACTTGCTCAACCGAGAGTTCCTCCGTGCCTTGGGTACTGATGAAAATGCATACATCAATGCCATTGATAACTGGATTAATGTGGAGAACATACATATCTTATATGGCTTGATTCAAGTGTACTGCGCGGCACTCAGCTTTGGAAACTATTACTGGGCCCATGTTTCGCTTCTCTTGAAGGCTTTGCTCCATAAATTCAAAAGGTTCCAGATTCCCGTGCGGGAGCATTCGTTCGGCGTGTTCATGGGGTCCTTAGTGAACTTGGCTTACTTCTCCAGGCGCAAACCCTCCAAGTACTTGGCTCACGAGTTGCTCTGCTTGGCCACTTGTGCTAGCCTCTTCGAGAAAGCCATACTTTTACACGATGGTTATATCGATGCACTGGATGTGGAGAACGCGATATGGCTGTTTACAAATGCCTATAGCGATAAACCTCCAAAGAACTTCAAGGTGGACGTGAGCTTTACGGAAATCACCGTGGAAAAACTCCGCCAATACCAGACCGTGAACCGCCCCAAACTACTAAAAGAGCCAGATGACATTGAAAAGGCTTTGCAAGAAAGCGACGGCATGATAGAGCGACTCCAAAATTTTCCCAGAACACGCCGGCTGTCTATGCCAGACTTTCTGTTCGAGTTCTAAGTTCATTTTAACTACTACATCTACAACTAACGTACACGAACATTCGTAACCAACATCTCTATATCTATTGCATATCACGCTGGCTCTTGACCAACTCGATCTCCGCCTCCAACTTGTCCTTTGCTTTCTTGACGTCTAATAAGGCCACCACCGACTTGATCATCTCATCGTACTTGGCCATAGTCTTCCGCGTGGGCATGTTCGGCCTCCACACTGTTCCTCCAGCTGTAGGAATGTCAAGATCTTGTAACATACTGTTGACTGCCTTAAATACCGACTGTCTCTGCTGCAAGCCCAGAAGTTTCTGGGTGGACCGGAGAATAACCGAGGGTGTTAGTCTCTCATTAGCATGGTAGTACAACCCATATGCCTCTTCCTCCTTGCTGGTAAGACGCTTGGATAGAAGCTGTTGAATAGCACTGGGTTCGCTCTTTTTGCGCTCGCCATTCTGTTGCTTGAGCACTCCAGACAAGTATTGCTGAAGATGGGTCTGGAACCCACGGTCTCTTTTGTGGGACGAAGATGCTGCTTGTGGAATGGGAGGGGGCACCGGATCTGTATTGGCCTGCGCTGTTTTTTGCAGTAGTTTTTTCTTCTGGTGCTTGTCCAAAATCATGAGGTTATTATAGAGATTGGTCAAGCCCTGGGAAGACTGGTATTGCTGGACAGACTGCGTGGACTGCGGAGAGTCCAACAATGCCAAGAGCTGTGATCTTTCAAGCAACATCTTCTTGGCGGCAAGCTCGAAACGCCGGGCCTCAATGACCAACGACTCCTCCTCAGCAATTTCGGCTGGCGTCCGCCTCAAGAGTGACTCTAAGTACTGTTTGCGGTCGACCTCCGCGTGCTTGGAGAACGCATCAAGCGAATCCAAGAGGTTCGGGTTTCCCGTCCCGTTATATTTGAGGATCTTGGCACACACACGGTAGAATTGCTCCTTTAAGTCCTCGAGAGACCGGCCAAGTCCTGAAGGGTACCGGTCGTGGATCACGTGCCACTTCAACTCGAAGTCTCTGCAGAATTGAAATAGCAACTTGGTTTCCTCGTACGACCACTCGGCCTCGGGCTCCTTTTCCGCTTTGTTTGTCTTTTCGTCGGTAGTTGCAGTCTTGGGTTCAGATTCCTCAGGTTTTTCAGCTTTACTGTTCTTTTCATCACCCTTCTCAGCATCGTCATTCTTTTCGGACTTTTCAGACCCATTTTTGACATCACCCCTGGCCTTTTCATCTACCACTCTCTCATCCTTATCTGAAACCTTCTGTTTTGCGTCCCTCTCTTGTTTCACCTCTATCTGGGCCTTTTCCTCCGCCTTCCTCTTCTCCTCTCTTCTCCTCCGCTTCTCCTCGGCCATCTGCTCCTTCTGCTCGCGAATTTCGTTCATGAAATGTTCATACGTCGCCTCGTCCACCATCTCAGGGATATCCACCGAAACTTGGAACCGGTCGAAATAGTAGTCCTTGTTCTCGGACTCCAAGAGTTCTCTAGAACCCTTCTCCCAGTGGTACAAAGCCGGCGACGTTCCTTTCAGCCGTTGCGGTACAAACTTCATCCTTGTCCATGGTGACACCCTTTGGTGTTTTTTAAGCCTTTGCCCGGAGCCTTTGGCGTTCAAGTTGACGGGAGGAGTATTGGGGCCTAGCAAGTTGTAGAGCTCACGAGCCATTCCGCCTTTTTGCAAGGGGGGTTGTGCGGCTGCATGTGAGTCATGGCGGGGCTTCTTTTTGACGGGCTGGTCGTCTCTTTGGACGTTCAACACGTCTAGAATATCGTTGGCAGACATGAGTGGGGAGTAGAAAACTGTGTTGTGAGATGATAGAAGATCGCGGTCTATATGCAGGATTTTGTTTTAGATACCAGCTTTGAAAGTAGTATATTGTCTTACAATATAATAATACAGAATATTTTGTTATAGAATGTTTCATTACAGTTCCCTGATGGAGTTATGTTTAATAGATTTAAATATGAGTGTACAATTATTTCATTATAGACAGGCCTTCTTCTAACTTACAGGCCTCTCGGATCCAATGATAGCTTTGCTTCTTCTTTTATTGTTAAGGAGAATCTCTTGGAGTATCGAGCCAGTCCCTGGTCCCCAACTGCGTCAACCGAGAGAGGGCACGGGCAAATGCAAACTTTTCCTCGTCATTGACAAACATGGAGGCCTTCTTGGCCACCAGCTTATCGAAGCCGTGCTTGACCACCAAGTCATCATCTTCAAACGTATCCTCCACACCGCTTTGTTTCTGTTTCTGGTAGAGTTGATAATTATCCTTTTGAAGATCCTCCGGCTCCACAAATAAGTCCTTATATGGTGCAGCAGCGGTGGTGGCTATGCATCCATGGGCATCATAGACTGCGTCTAGGAAAGTGATGAAGCGCCGCACCTCGTCTCGGACATTGGTGCTCAAGTACGGAATATCTGTGATGATGAAGTTCCGGTAAGTGTTGGCCAACGTGAGGTAGTCTCCTGCACTCAAGTTGTGCCCACACAATTCTTCAAAAGTGAACTGGGCCACGTAGGGCCGAGCTCCCAATGGCACTTTGAGCGTGCGGCCCCACACAGTGATGGAGTCATCTGTATGAACTTTTTGGTTCTCGTTTTCCCGGTTGAAATATGCAAACCAATTTTCCACATGCTTATTGCATGCAGCCATATTAGACTTACTATGGTACTTCACACCCGGCTTGGGGTAGAAGTAGACAGATGACAGTGGTTTGGGTACTTTCCGGTAGTCTGTGGGCGAGTTCAAATATATCACCTTTGTTTGCCGCTTGATCATTTGTATACAAGGAATAAACAGCGCACGCTGAATACCATTCAAGTAGAGATCATCGGGAGCTCGATTGGATGTAGCGAATAGCACTACGCCATGGTCTGGACTTAGCAATATGCTTATGAGTCTTCGTAACAACATAGCATCTGCCACATCTGTGACCTGGAACTCGTCAAAGCAAAGAACTGCTGCGCTCTGCGAAATCTCACATGCCAACAACGGAATCACGTCTAGATCCGTATGATTATGTTCTAGTTTGAGCTGGTGAGACCGTTTGTGTAGATTTTGCATGAACTGATGGAAATGAAACCTCCGTTTAGGCAAATGTAGTGGCACTGTTGAGTAAAACAAGTCCATCAACATGGTTTTTCCACACCCAACATCTCCCCACAAATAAATTCCCTTGACGTCGTTGGACTTCACCTCAGGATTTTCAATATTTCGCCCGTTTCTCAGAAAAACTTGGCTGAAAACCTTAGCTAGGCCGGTTTTTGGTTTGAGTGCCTCCACATCCGGCACTTCAACGACTGGAGGCTGATATTGTTCCAATTTTTCATGGAGATAGGAAAGATTCTGGAGAATTTTGCGCTGGTATGGGTCATCTCGGAGTCTTCCCAGCGCCACTCTCGCATCGTACTCTTCAACCGGAGAAGGACTCTTCTTTGGATCAATGCTATTGCTGGCGATTCTCCTCACCGATAGGGTTTGCGTGAACACTGTGGGGAGTGTCAATCGTTGAGATAATCGGAGCATGGCTTAATGCAGGAAAAACGGATGGAAATAAAAACAATTGCAAAATATCCCATAAACCACTAGGTTTGGATTGGGCACGTGCTGTCTGGACGGCCTTGGTAGGATTGGTAATGGAGAAGTTTAATTGGGGGAAAAAGCGACGGTGCATCAATTTTGTTCCGCGGCCCCACAATTTCGCGCGAGTCGTGAGACCTTTATGACGTATTGCCATATGACTTTTAAACCATGCATCTGGTGGGATAGTCAATTGACAAAACATCCTTCAATTTTCAATTTTCAAGTCGTTCCACTACAACTTCTAAATTTCCCTCTTTTGACATCGCCAATCGATCATCCAGCATTATCTTGTGTCTGTCATTTCAAAGAGCAAGTCATCGTGGTCGTAGCTCAGCTCCTCTGTCTGACGAGGAACCTGCGCCCGGTGCCTGTCTAGATGATAGAAATCAGCCTCATCATCATCGTCATCAAATACATTTTCGTACTTGATGGGCCGCTTGGCGGTATCGTAGACAGATGGTGAGGTTGCAAGACCCGACACAACATTATGGGGTTTGGTTTGTGCATGCACCATAGACGTAGATGTTTGAGGAGACGCCACTAGATGCTTCGGATTGACAAATTTGGAATTGTAGTTGCTCTTGTAGCTTCCCGATTGTGGCTCATTTTGCTGGTCATCCTGGCTCAATCGAGATGAGATAGAGGGAAGGTGGGCATGGTCGTGTGTGCTGAGAGGAACGGATGGAGAAGGCGAGTGTGTAGCCTGAGAGTGCGCAGAGTTTGAAGACTTGCTGCTGTGTCTGAGGTCATGGCCACTTCTAGAAGATGTTTGGTGGAGGCTCAAACTAGCATGCACGCTATCTCCGAGCTGCTGATACTGGCTTTTCAAAAGCTGGTACTTGTTGAGTGCCTCCACATGAGAACTGCCTTCATTATTTGGGGTCGCAAGTTTGGAGCCCTGGCTGCTTTGGTTGAGGCGGAGATCGGACTTTCCGTCAATCATTTGCACGAAGGAGCTGATATCGTCATCAGCGTATAATCCACTAAACGGAGCGTCTGACGAGCCCAGACCAATACTGGTACTAAGAAACGATGCGGCGTTTTCGGTATTGGATCCTGGTGCAAATTTGCTCAGCGTGCTGCTGAACCTGCGGCTCTGCCGTGATCCGAAGGATGATGAGAATTTAGGCGTGTTGGGGGTATGTTCTCCCTCCATTTCATCATGGAGATGCGATCCATGAGACGAAGAGATTGACCTGGGGAGCAGAGCCTGGTTAACATTCGTTTGCGTTGGTATAGCGTAATTGGACGTGTTGTTTGACGAAGACGTACTTCCACGGGGGTGTCTCAAAAGGGCAATCAAAGAAGCGTTGGAGCCAGACCTATTGCTTGTTATAGAGATACGCCGCTCCATGGATGATGAAGGTATTGACGTGGATGGAGGAGAGGAGCTCCCAATGGAGCCCACGCGGAAAGGCTGGATGCTGGGGCGGACAATATTAGGCACGGGCGAATTGCTGCTGGGGATGTTGGAGCTCGGAGCAGGTGAATTTTTCGCCCGGACAGTTTGCTTTGTTGGAGAGAGATCCTTCTCGTGTAATTCCGAAGTACATGGCAGCACCGAGTATTTTTCTTGGAAACCATCAAAAGAGCTCCTTGGTTTTTGTTCAGTCAGAGGAGCTTTGGGTTTGGCCTCGTCGGTTGGTCTCTGCCCGAGAGTTTGGGCCTTGAGGTCTAATTCCTGGGCTTTCACTTCTAGAGCCTTCACTTCTTGGTCGGCCTTTTCCTTATCGGAAGAAAGAAAGTGGTTGGAAAGCCGCTCTTCCTGGTCTTGAGACTTGAACTTGTAGTGGTTCCTGTACGCCACGGAAACCTTGATAGTTCCCAAGGCAGTATGGATGGGTAAGAATTCACGTTGGGTCATGTGGGAATCTGTTAGTAGCATCTGGTGCGGAATGATGGGCTTTGAAAGCCCCACGCGGCCCTTGGAAGAGATGGGGTTGTTTCCGTCGAAGATTTTGTTGTTCAAAGAAAGGTTCTTGTTGCTCAGTTTGGCCAAAAGCTTTTTTGCTTTATATGAGGGAAGAAGCCGGACGATCCCGTAGATAGACCGGATAAGAATGATAGCGTGTTTGTAGACTAGCGGAAGCTCCTCCAAGGAAGCACTGGAGATCAAGGTGGAGTCAAACTCAATGAGCCACCGCTCCAACACGACCTCCCTCTTGGAGCTCCTACCCTCGATTACAGGCCACATGTTGCCGATGTCATCCTCCAACAATACCATTTGGCAAGGGCTGAGTTGCCGGAGATCCAAGTACGTTTCAATGATCATGGGCGGAAGACGAGATAAGTCCAGCTGGGTCTTCCATGGACGTAGCTCCAGGCGCACTACATCACCCTCCAAGCTGGGCATGTGAAGATTGAACCATTTGTTGATTTTCACATGGCTGGCCTCCTGAGACTTGGTCTCGGCCGTGCGGGCCTGAATGATGATTTGCAGCACCTTGATGAAGAAGTTCTGCACCACCTGGGTGAGTTTCGAGTTTTGCTTTTTGGCTTGCTCCAGAGAGGAGTCAATGGAGCGATCCATTTTGACAGCGACACACTCTTAACTCGGGTGTTGCATGCAGTGTGCAAGCGATTGGGGATCCAAGGATATGGTTTGGGGTTCCTATTACCAGAGGTGGATGTAGCGTATTGGAATGGAAATGGAAAAGAAGGTAGCTAGGCCGTAGAGTGTTGAGTCAAGACTTAAGAAACAACAAATCCCCAGTTGGTGTAAGAAGTGGGGCTGGCGGACAATTGACCGTGAACTAGTACCCTGGTGGCGTTTAATGTTATCGGTGACTCTGATAGTGTTTGTGGGGAGTGCACTTGAGCGAGCCGCATTGAGATCTGGTCACGTGTGAGACCGGTGACTAAGCTAGGACCCTGGAGACTACCAATAAAGATTATGTGAAAGCTTTTTTTTTGCTTCTATTTGCTTCTATTTGCTTCTATCTGCTTCTATTTGCTTCTTTTGCTTCTATGTGTAACTTCTAGCTCTGGAGCACCCGTCTGGCGTGCTCGTTATCGGCACAGATCAAGAGTGCTCTCTGGATTTCTCTTCTGGAAGCACATTGCAAGTAAGCATCGGAGATTTCCATGGCAGTTCGCTTGGAATCACTCAATAACCCACTCGAAAGAGCCATGTGGGTGTTGAGATTCTTCCACACATTCATGTCCCCAGGAAAGAACAATGCATACCTCTGCCAGGTCTTAGATGCATCGGACTTTGTGATTTTGGCTGAGAGTTCCTGGAGCAACTTCGGCACCATCCGGAAGCTATCGGCCAAGAGCTCTCCTGTGGATAAGCCCTCAAGCTCTTCCTTTATTGCTGCAAAGTACTCCTCATGGTTATCACTCACAGAGATTGCGCCCAAAGTAAGTATCACAAGGAGGGAAGATCCGTTCTCTTCAATGAAGGCAAATAATTGGTCGATGGCTGCTTGCTTGGAATCACTGGTATTGAGAGCATAGAGCACTTGGGCGACCAAAGTCACCGCACGCTGCGATTGGTTATTCTCGTTGAGAATGATCTGGAGCTCCTCCAAGGATTCTTCGTATTGTTCATTGAAGAAGAAAGCAAGTCCAATGACGATTCTGGACGAAAGGAATGCCTTTTTGACCCTTTCGCTGACCTCCTCTTCTGACAACAAATCCAACGCCACCTGTGCATGCTCGATGGCAGACCCATAGTTCTTCACTCCCAAACATGTTCTGGCAAGGGTAGTCTTGGCATGAGCAAAATCAATCAACAAGCTCGTACTCTCTGTACTCTCGAACTCCTCCTCTAGCACGGCACACAACCGTTCTCCAATTTCCACACTCAACTGATACGTCTGGCACCGTTCACTCAACAAGAGGGCGAGCTGCAAGCCCATTTTGTTGCGAGGCTCCCGTTTCAAGAAACTCTGGATGGCAAAGTTGGCTATACTCACCTCTTGCGCTGCCTCGATATCTCTCGAATCATTGGACACACCAATGCGAGCATTGACTATGGAGATCGCATAGCACAACTGAGCCAAGGGATTGCCTCCATTTGACAAGATGAATGCATGGGTAGAGAGTTTCCGGGCAGTGATTTCATCACCAATAGCTTCTGAGGCGAGGGAATTGCCCAACCATGGAATGGCTCCATTTGGAGCAATTGATGTGGCACGATTGAAAGCATCCTGTGCTAACTCACTGTCACCATACTTCAAGTACAAGAATGCTAAATTCGACCACGCATTCACATCCTTGGGGTCGTAAAATGAAGCTTTGATGAAACAATGCTGCGAAAGCATGGGATCACAAGACACATACGAGTTACCCAAGGCGAGCCAGTATTGAGCATTCTCCGGCTCAATTTTCATGGCTTTTTTGTATGCCTCGATTGCTTTGTCTCGGAACACCTGGTTCTGCTCTTCAAACACTGTGAATGCGTTCAAAAATGCATTTCCAAGGTTGTATTGTGTGTATGAACGCACATATTTGTTCACCTTCAAACCACAAGAAGAAACAGCACTTCTAGCTGCAAGTATTCCAAACATCGATATGGCTCCGGCGAAGTTTTTATTGGAAAACAATTCTTGGGCTTGCTGTATCGATGCATCCTCATCGTTTATTTCACCACCGAATTCGAGGATTTCTGCAATCAATGAGGTTGGAAACTTGTCGACATCTTGTTGGACCACACATGCAAGCTGAAGGCAGTCTCCAAGAGCTTTCCATAAACTTAATGACTTGTTGTTAATCTTCACCGTCACAGCAATGGTCTCGATTGCAGACTTATTGGTGGCAATTGCTCTCTTAACAAAACCTCCCGTCAACAATTGGGAAGAAAACAAAACGTGTTGCTCGAAAATTGCATTCAAAATGCACTCTGAGTTCTCGTTCATAGACAATGCCTTCTTCAACGCATCAATACCACTAGCATAATCCCCAATAGCACATACGGCACGACCCAACATGTACTGGCTGACCCACGACTCGGGGTCCATCTTGCTAGTGTGTTGAAATACCTTGATAGCTGCATCAACTCTTCCACAATTGTAGTAGGCCTCACCCAAGCCAAACCAGCACTCGAAATCCATAGCCTGCATTCTTAAAGCTGTCTGGAACCATTCGATGGCTTTAGCATCATCTTGTCTATTCAAAGCGGAGCAACCCAAAACGCGGTACGGCCATGCTTTTTCTTCATCCTCGAAAAATTTGTCGAACAAAGCTCTCTTACTCTTTTCCGTAGATACGACCCTCTTGCAAAGAATATCGCAAATATCCCAATCGTTGTTTTTGGCCAAATCCTCAACTAAGTACTTGGCAGCTAAGATCTCACCCAGATCAAGCTCGAAAGCCTTGTAGAAACATTTTTGTGCCCGTGGCTTGTCATCATGGTAGTCACTGTAAATCACTCCCAATAACGTGTAAGCCGGGGCGTAATGTTTGGAATCTTTCAAAGCTAAAATAAGCGAGTCATATGCTTTCGTAAGGAACTCACTGTTACCCTTGACTTCAGTCATGTAACTCTTGGCAATTCTCCAGCGAATTGTGGCTCTCATTTCGTATGATTTCAAAGAAGCTCCAGTGACATTATCGAGGGCAGTCTGTAACGTTGCCCTTCCTTCAGAGTGAGCATTTTCCAAGATTTGGCACCATCCAAACTCACTAAGAGCTGTGGCGTCGTTTGGATACCTCCCAACCACCTCAGAAAGTAACTTATTGGCATTGGAGAGCTCCCGTCTTGCCACCAAGATCAAACCTTTACCAATGAGAGCTTGCTTGTTTTGGGGGTCAGTTTCCAAAAGACGCTCATAGAGATGAAGAGCCCGGCCAAAGTTCTTGGGTGCCTCATGGTAGGTGTACAGGACAGCAAGCATGCACAAGATATCTGCCTTGCAATTGACAAGTTCAATGCCATAAGTTCGTTGCAAGTCGGCCAAGCTGCTGATCACCACCGCACACTTTTGAGAGGCCACCTTATATTCCTGGAGATGCAAGTAGTAGTTGCACACAATGCGGTGTGCTAACATGGAGTCGGAGCATTTGGAGTATCCTTCCATCATGATGGTAAGCACATCTGCGGAAGAGAAGTCATCTGCCTCTTCAGTTTCAATGGCATCTATCAGCACATCAACGGAATCTAGAGCCTGTTCGGAGTCCACGTCTTTTTCATCGAACATTGGGTCAAGGTTGGTTTTTTTAAGGACCTCCTTCACGTGATCCTTGTTGAAAGAGCACAAATCACTCCGTACAAACAGATAAAGCACCAAGGCCAAGCCTTCGGTTTTGAACTTGCGGATATAACTAAGCACCTGCGTTTCGTCCAAATCCGTCAATGTGCGAGGATCCTGCAAGTCGAAATGCCAAGACCACACGCTAGAGTCGTCAGTGTCAAGGAACACCAAGTCTTCAGCCGCCTGTTTCACTTCAGCAAGCAAGTGCTGCTTATCAGGCACAATCCTTAAGAGAGCGTGCTTGTAATGCATAAGCTCCAACTCATACTTCTTGCGCACGTCGTCGTCCGTACAGTAATCTATGAAGAGCTTGTAGAGCAGAGTGAGATGGTACTTCAGTCTGATAGACCACTCCACCAGGCTGAGGTGGAGTTTCTGCTC
Organism: Metschnikowia cubensis; assembly: GCA_002374405.1. Taxonomy (NCBI): domain Eukaryota; kingdom Fungi; phylum Ascomycota; class Pichiomycetes; order Serinales; family Metschnikowiaceae; genus Metschnikowia; species Metschnikowia cubensis. The sequence goes on along the minus strand of NKZA01000033.1, from coordinate 76,314 downwards.
CACCGTAGGATTCCGAGGCATCTTTAACTTTTCCTTGGACAAGATTTGGCGCACCTCGGTATCCTCTTTTGTCTTGACTAGCGTCAAGTACTTCTTGATATTGTCCTGGTGCTTTCCCATGGACTCACCCACGATAGCCGAAAGCTCCGAGCCCGGAAGCAAGTTGCGGAGATATATTTCGTTGAGCTCGGAGTTGGATTGAAACTTGTGCTCGTGCAAGTAATTGTAGACCTCCTTGATGGGTTCAGCCAACGACACTTCTTGCTCTGATAACTTAGCCAAGTAGAGAGTCAATACACGGAAGAAATTGTGGAAGTCATTGGATGCTCGTACAACTTGGAAGTAGCCCCTCCACGCAAGCAAGTTGTCAGGGTCAATCTGCGTGGCCTTGATGAACGCCTTCTCGGCAGGCGCTAGTTGGCCTTGGAGCTGATATGCCTTACCTTTGAACACATGGGCAAAGTAGTTGTTCTTATCGACAGCAATTGCTTCGTCTGCATAGTAGATTGCACTCTCGGTATCCATACGCTCGATGGCGGTCTTGGAGGCCTTGAGCAGCTGTTTCACAGACATGTGGTGGAGCAGTGGGAGTATGGGTGTGAGTATATATGGTGCTTAGCAGTGTCCAAGTGCGGGACCCAGACGTACTGCAGAAAGCACCCCATCAGGTTACGCTAGATCCTAAGGTTATATATAGATATGGGAGAAAGTATCAGGAACATAATATTTTTTGGGACCGATTCTAGGACCTTGAAATTATATTTGTTCTTTTTCCTGGATATGGTCCCCTTTTTTTCGGAATTTTTCGAGTAAGTTCTGGTCTATTCCTTTCTTCTTGTCTATAGGGAAGCTACAGATCAGAGGTTCATGTGGGCTCGCCTACCAGCTATAGCTCTAGATGCAACTGCTTCGAGCCCAAGAAAAAGTCAGGTAATCAGTCCTCCACCCCAATTACATCAAGTGATTTTTTTTTTCACTAAAAACGGTTTCATGTCAGTTTTACCTCTCCACGGTGCACGTAGGTCTATAGAGACTCACGTGCGCGGACTCATCACGAAAAATCACTACCCACTGCTACTCCCCGTCCAGCGATGGCTACACTCTCAGATGCCTCCAAAACGCAGTCGGCGACGTCTCACCTCTACACACGGCTCGCTAGCGACACGCTAGGCGAAACTGCCGCAGTGGTGATTTCCTCGCTCATCAGTTACGGCCGCTCCACGGCTAAGGACATCTGTAGCAGGACAAAGCTCACGCTCAAACAGGTCCGCACAGCTTTGGTGTCTCTTATACAGCTCAATGCAATCAGCTACTGGGCGGAAAAGAACGTGACCCATTTCTATTTCAAGGAGTTGGGCATGCAGGTGTTGCTTCATGCTGGCGAGATCATCACTCATATCAAGTCGCTTTATGGCGAGGAAGCTGCCGAGGTGGTACAGAATATCATTGAAAATGGTAACATCTGCGTGAAGGATTATGTGGGCAGTTTTGATCTTGAGACGCAGTGTAAGAAAATGGCCATTTTGGTGCGTCTCTACAATGGAGGCTGGCTCCGAAGATTGCAGCCAGTGGATTTCAGTCCACTTGCTGATTTGTGGAACCAGTTGTACCAGGAAACCTTAAAAAACACCCCGCGTAGTGCCACTACCAGTGAGGTCAAGCGGGTGGCCGAGGCCAAGGCCCAGACCAAGGTGAAACTAGACAATGTGCTAGCTGCAGGGCAAAGCACCAAGGATGCATTTTACGTGGAAAGCGGGATCCATAAGCTACGCCCCGAGTTGACTTTGATCCTCAACTTCCAACGATACGAGAAGTTTTTACGGAGCAGGGCACTTGTTAGCTTGGCCAACTCACGTTTGGGCTTGATCACCGCTCAAATCTACGCTGCATGTTGTTCTTTGATCGAGCAGAAATCTCCTGATTTGAGCCATCCTTACTTAAAAGTCGATGGGTTGATTACCGATCCCGAGGAGAAACTGTCTTTTCTCCGCTCCATTGAAAATGGTCTTGTGGATAATAAGTTGACGGTGTTCTCTGTCAGAGACGTGGCCCGGGCGTTGCCCAAGGACTTGGATTTGAGAAACTCCATCCTTACCCAAAACTTCTTGAAGCCCAAAAAGAGAGTCAGCCTGGACTCGGATGGAAATATGGCCAAGAGAATCAAGCTAGAAGATGGACTCCTTGATACCGTGAGTGATGTTGATGCCATCACTGAACTCGGTGTCAATGGCATGGATGAGGATGCATTCGATGGGGCTGAAGACACCGAGTTCCATTCCGTTGACTTGGTGAATGAACACATGCGTCTCTTGTGTGCCAGCAACGTCACCTTCGCCTTTGAGGTGTCTCCTGGGTCCTACACCATTCCGTTCATGCAGCTTTCCAAGAACGTGAAGCAGCTCCACTACGATACATTGATCAAAACTACACTCGGATACAATGCGTTCCGTGTTTTGAGATGCATCAAGGACATGAAGTTGGTGGACGAAAAAGCCATCTCCAACCTGGTGTTGTTGAAAGAAAAGACCGTCAAGAGCGAGGTGTTCAAGTTGGTCACCAACAACGTGGTAGAGCTCCAGGAAGTGCCCCGCAGTGCTGATAGAGCCGCACTGAAGACCTTTTACTTGTTCCGTCACAAGGAGTTTACTTCCTACAGTGCCGTGGCGCAGTCTTTGCTCTTCACCATGGGCGAGATCCTCAACAACATCGAGAGCTTCAAGCAGGACCACCGAATATTACTCGACAAGTGTGAGAGAGAGGACGTCAAGGGCCACGAAGAAGAGTTTCTCTTGGACTCCGAACTCAAGGTGCTCCGTGACCTCCAGGTGCGGGAAGTGGGCAACATCGGCCGCTTCAACCGGGTGAAATGGCTCTACTTTATCTTTGGACTTCTCTAAGCAAACCCATTGCACCACCAACATTAAACCATCAAGCCAAGTATATATACAAAAACATCATTCCTTATACTCAGCAATAATAATTTAGCCATCTAGTCATCTATAGCAGAGTCTTGTCCATCACCAGGTCACGTGCGCGCAGACGGTACCGCAACAATGAAGCGATCTAGCTATGTAACCAAGCACACATGAGTCCGTCCAACTATAGCCGGCCAGCCAAAAATGGCAAGCCCGGCCACCAATGCAAGCTGCACAACTCTACACTATCATCGCAAGTATCGTTTTCCACAGAGGAAAATGACAAGCTTTTAGATTGGATCGACAGCCTCAAGTCCAGAGTAGACACTACCTTCGACAAACAGAAGCAGGAACACGACCAGCTCTTGCAGGAGAGCAACCAAGAAAAGATCCGCCAGCAGTACCGGCAGCAAATTCTGCTGGCAGCCTTTGACAAATTGGGCCAATTCTTAAGCACCCCACTACAAAAGCAAGAAGACAGATCTCACAGTGACAGGTCCACAAATGATAGATACACAAACAACAGATACGATGCCAAGAGATATTCGAATGAAAACGATGAGAGTGATGAAGAATCAGAGGGTTACGACATTGTGGATCAAGAAATCGATATGGATGAACCCATTGACTCGGACCAAGAGAGCGTTGGTCTGGGTGCAGAAGAGCGATCCGACGCCCAAGACCCGGAATCCCCCGAAGTGTATGCTGGAGAAGGAGACGCCAGTGACGATGCAATCGAGATTCTTTCCGATGAATCCGAGCCCGAAACAAAGCCTATTGTCAGCATGGACTCTCTTCGAAATAGACCCAGGCTTAATGACTATAACACACCTGGTAGAAACAAGTACATTGAAGAGGACAGTTTTGAAGATGAAATGGAGGAAGATATTGGGGCTGAAGACGAAATAGAACAAGGCTCTGAGGAGGAAGACGAGATACAAGAAGCTTTTGGGGACGAAGCTGAAGTCATGGATTATTCAAATGGGGAATTTGAAGCCGAAGATTTTGGAGATGAGGACCTCGAGGCTGAAGAGTTCGGTAATGAGGATCTTGAAGCTGAAGAGTCTACAGATGAAGAATCTGAGAAGGATGAGTTTGAACATAATACAACAGACCCTCAGGACATGATGGAAGAGTATCAGCACTCCGCTGCTGAAGCATCACAACTGCAAAGCCATGAAGTTTTTGCAGACCATAACACTTTTGAAGAACGTTTGAGTCCTGAAGAAAATGGTTTGAGCAAAGAACTCGATAGTCTAGTGACCAACCAGTACCTAGCACAAGAAGCCTTGGCAAGATACCTGGAGAACGCTTCAAACACAGGATTAGCAGAGGAAATTGACGTTATTGAAGAAATACTTGATAATGTGGAACTGCCTACAAAGATGGAACAGCCAAATGAACTTACCAATGATTATGACCATGCCGTGGAGGAAGAGAGTGGTGAAGAGGAGGTTTTCCATGAAACTGAACCGCTCAACAAAGCGCTTCAGCAGCCGGTTGAACTCGCTAATTCCAATGCCTCTATGGCTTCAGAAGACGAGTCTCTGGGAATAGCATCATTTATTTCCGCAGCTGACATTATGGAAAAGGATGGAAACCTCGAAAATGGAAACAATTTCTATTCCGTGTTGGCACACGAGGTATTAAAAGACGATTCTCCTGATTCTGACTCCTTGGACCAAAGTCTAAGTACCGCATTACCACAACCCGCAGAGATGACCTCAACACCCATTCATGTGGAAGTGGTCAATACTGATAGCCCCGACCTGGGTGCAAATGATCTTATGAGAGATATAGAAGAAAACGAAGTGGATGATATGGCTGTTGACAATACTGCTGATATTCTGTCGAATGAAAGCGTGAGTTCTGAACAGAACCTACCCACTAATTTCATTCACAAACCACCGACGCCGGTCTTCCGGTCCATTCTGGCAGAGGATCCTTTCGATACGTTAAAGACTCTACGAGAGGCAGAAAAAAAGTACAAGATTAAGCTTGAGTCCGTTCGCGATCTCAAGAGTGAACTTAATTTGCCCTCAGAGTCAAGCGAAGCAGAGCTGGTGAGTGAAGGGGAGTCAAATGCGGCAGAACCTTCTGCATTCTTCGGTTCCAAGCCAGAAGTTCCTGTTTTGGAAGATATTCTGGACCTGAGTGAAGTGGAGTCTTCAGATAACGAGTCCACTGCTATATATGTGGACGAGCCCATTACGAAAGAAGAGACTCTTGTGCTTTACGACGAGTACACGGAGTTTGCTCCAGGAATTCTGTTGCACCCAAGTTCTATCGAGGAGCCTGATCAAAGTAAACGATCCCACACTACAGTCACTTCTATCTTCAAGTTTGTGGAAGATTCGGACGACGAGCTCATGGTAAAGCCTACCGAAGTCTTGGAGCCTCTGGAGCCGCCTGAGGATGTGGTGGTGGAAACCATGGAGGAAGCCACCGAAGTGATTGTCCCAACACATATCGAAGAGTTTGAGGAACATCTTTCGAAGACTTCAACAGAACCAATTAGAACTGAGGAATCCAGAAAAAGATCAGCAGAAGTCGACAATAACCCGTCGCCTTTGAAGCGTATCAAGAAGATTTTCCTGACATTGAACCCATTCAGCTGGTCTAAATCCGAGAAGCACGAGATTCTGGAACCTACGGATAACCTGGATGACTACTCGGCTGCCCCATCGGATCAGGAAGTTGAGGAAGCAATAAGTGAGGAGATCACCGAACTTATTGCTGAAGAGCTTAGCAAGGTGGAGACTCTGGACTTAGAGAGTGAGCACTCTGAAGAAGTTGAGGTTTCCGAAAATGAAATCCAGGATTCTGATGACGTGAACACTTTATCTGCTCTTCTGAAACCTTTAGCAGAGGCTGTGGAGTACGTTGATGAAGTAGTTGACATTCCTGCAGAGCCAGTTCAAGAGAAGGATGTTTCACATGAGAGTATATCTGAATCTGCGACGATAATCAAGCATATGGTGGATGCCCTGAATGATGCCATGGAGTACATTGAAGCGGTAGTTGATGAACCAGCTGAAGATATGAAGGTGATGGTGGATTCAGTTGAAGAGGCGAAGGTTGAGGAGGATGTGGAGATGGTTGAAGATGGACCAAATGCTAATCAGGAGAATGGCCTTCCAATTACCTTGAAAATACGAAACTCGGTTGCTGCTGAAAAGGAAGTTTTGGAAACAGCTATCGAGAGTGCTTCTGAGGTAATGGACAAAATCAACGAGGTTATTCAAGAGCCTGTTGATGAGAAAACCTTTGCTGAGGCTATTAGAAAGGAAAGAGCTCGAAGATTAAGAGCTGTTGTTGAGGACCTTGGTCAGAAACCTGCATTGATGCAAGACTCTGAAGATCAGCTTTCCCTTGCTGATACCTTGCACCCGGTAGCAGATGCTGTTGACTATATTGAAGATGTCATTGAGGAGCCAGTGGAAGTTTCATCTGATGACCTGGTGGAGTATCACGACTCCGACAACTTGCCTCTAGCTGAAGCTGCTTCAAGTGTTGTCGAAAAGATCCAGGAGGCCGTAGAAGAACCTGCATCTACCGTGAGTGCCAAGGAAAGTGATGGACAACGTGAATCTCCAAGTGATGAATCTCCAAGTGGTGAATTACATGAAGCTGAACCCGAAGAATCCCAAAGTGCATTAGATGTGACAAGCAAAGTGCTCGAACATTTCGGCGAAGCCCGTGATGCAGTACTAGATTCTCCAAAGGAGATCGAACAAGAAGTACATGATGAAGACTCTCCCATGGCAGAATCAGGTGAAAATGAGCAATTCTCAGATGCACTTGGATCAGCAGCTGCAGTATTTGGGTATGTTGAGAGCGCTGTGGAAGCGCCGGCCCAGATGTCAGAAGATGAACATAAACATGGGGAACATGAAGAAAATGAAAAGAATGAAAATGAAGTTATTGGGGGTGTCTCTGAAAGCAATGGCCTTACTCCACTAGTACTGGGTGCAGTACGAGAACTATTCAATACTGTTCAAGATACAGTTGAAGAACAGGCAGAAAAGCCAATGGAATTCGACGAGAAACCAGTTGAAACAGAGCAAATCCAAAAATCACAAGAGAAAGATCTTGAATTGGATCCTCCAAAGGACCCATTCGTTGCTGCTGCCGAGACTTTAGACTATATGGGTGAGAAATTGGGTGACGCAGTCCAAAACTTAGTTGAAGAAGCCAAAGTATCGGAGGAAAACACCGAAAATCAGTACAAGACTGCTTTAGATCAGGCTGTGGAAACTCCTATTGAATCAGCTCTCGGCCATATTTCCTCCGGACTTCAAAGCACACTAGAGCCAATGAAGGATGTTGTTGAATGCATTGAAACCAATGTTGATGCACCAACTGAGGAAAAGGAATCAGTAAATGAGTCAGAACAAGAAAATGAACTGGTTCCAGCTGAAGATAGTGAACTGGTTCCAGCTGAGAAAAATCTGCCAGCTGCTGGCGAAAACATACCAACTGAGGAAAACCTGCCTAGTGAAGATGAACTAGCTCATGAAAACAGAATCCGTCATTTCCGTCAGGAAAAGCTACAAGGTTTTGCTAATAGTTTGAAAGTCCCTAATGGGAAGCGCAGTCCTTGGCAGAATGTGCTCAGTCCACTCACTTCATTTTTGACAAAGTCCCCAAAAGCTGATAAAACAGAGGATGTTAACGAAGACATGGATATTGATGAACCAGAACACATGGAGGATAATTCAGAACAAGAGTCGGGGCATGCATCAGGTATATCTAAGTCTCCCCGTCGCTCGGGTAGAGTCAAAAAGAAAAGCACAAAAGCTACAAAGCAAATCCTCAAGCTCCTTAGAGAAAGAGCAGATGAAGTTCTTATTAAGAAGCTGGAGGACGTCTCCACCGAAGCTGAAACTAAAGAAACTGAAGAAACTAACCAAGAAACTAACGAAGAAACTAACGAAGAAACTAACGAAGAAAACGAAGAAAACGAAGAAAACGAAGAAAACGAAGAAAACGAAGGTCAAATGAAGGAGGAAAAGATGATTGAGGTTGGGGACAACACTCAAGTCGAAACTCATCAATCTGATCACGATGAAGAGGAAAGCGAAGTTGAGGATGACAATGAGAGTTCCAGCGAAGACGACCAAGTGGATGAAGATCCAGACGAGAGCTTTGCTCCGAACATGAGCGAAACCGATATAGATTACGCTGATGCTGCCGTTAACGAAACTCCTCGGGTGACAAGAAGCGGTCGTTACTTGCGCAGCATGGGCCCTGCACCCAAAGAAACAGACCACATACCTATTCCCAAAAAGGAGTATGGCCATAGTGGAGAGGACACATCACCTCAAGTCAAGCAAGAAAACCAAGAAAACCAAGAAAACCAAGAGGTTCGCGGTGAAGATAATGAGTTCAGTGACAAAAATATGTCCACTGAAAAGACTAAATTGGATGAAAAGAATGAGTCTATTGACAAGAGTGAATCCAGCGAAAAGCATGATTCTACTAAAGTGAATGACACCAGTGACAAGAAGGAAGCGATTGAGGAGAATCCCACTGAAGAGAAGACTGATGAGTCCACTGAGAAACCAACTGAGGAGCCCACTGGTAAAACTGACGAAGGACCCACAGAGGCATCCGGAGAAGTCGGGAAAGCAGCTCAGGTAAAGACTGAAGGATCTTCCCCAGTCAAAAAACCTAGACGCATTTCTCGTAATGACAGAGCCAGGTATCGCCGGCAAGTCAGCACCAGCCAAGGCTTCGAGTCGCCTGCTTTCCGTACTCGGTCCAAATCACCAATCAAGAGAAGCATTCAAGAACTCACGTCTACCGTCGAAGAGGAGCCTCCTAAAAAAAGAGGTCGGGGTCGCCCAAGAAGGCATAAGCTGACGCCTGAAGAGGAGCACGAGGTGACCACACGAGGAAGAGGACGCAGCAGAGAGTGATCGATAATTAGAATTGTACTCCACAAGGAGAGTCTATAAGTATTTCTATGTACAGATAAATAGTCTATGAAGTTAGAAGAAGTGCTTCATTGAGAACTCGTAGGTCCCAAAGAACACCATATTTACAAGAAAAGACCGGGACACCGATACTCCCAAGCCCCGGTACATGCGTCTTTCAAACACTAAGGAGCGGATCTTCTCTGGAAGCGGCTCGAGGCCCAGCTCCTTGCGTAACGTATTGGTTATCACATCCTTTTGGATAAGCGACTTTGTTGTGTCTATTGGGAAGATCACGGCCCAGCAGGTTACACCGGACATTCCACCGGCAATGAGAATGGATATGGGTGAAGATTCCGTAGCTGTGCCATTAAGCAACGAGTTACATGCCCATTTAAATGTTTCGTACACGGCGTAGTATACACCAGATCCAGCACCGTCCCGGATCAACTGGTATTTGAAGCCTGTGTATAAACCCATGGCACCGTTGTGTTTGACAATAGATCTGACTGCCTCCCTTGTGGATTGTCTGAGGACAGGAGTGGAGGATTTTGGTGTCACTTTAGGTGTCACTTTAGGTGTTGCAGCCAAAGAGGCTGGACTTTGGCCATGGAATTGCTGGTTCTGTGCAAGAGTGGCAATTTGGGAATAATTCTTGGTGAATTCAAATGGGCACGAGAGCACCGTGGAACCCATGCCTGAAATGGCACCAGCCATGAAACATACTGGCACATTCATGAGAAAGGGATTAATGCTGTCACCCAATGAGTTCCAAGAATACAAAGTGTTGTAGCAAAGAGGTTTGATGCTAGTAAAGAGTGAAACGTTGATGGAGCGGACAAACGCCGTGGAAAAGAGAGGGGCCCATATACCTCGATAGAAACCTCCAAGCCCGTCGTATTTAAATGTCTTGGTCACACAGTCCAACACCAGGGTGAACTTCTGGTAGGATTGCATGCGGGTCTTGACGGTGTCGAACGGAAACCCAATGATCGTGGCCACGAACGAGGTGCCGTAGGCCAAGATGGTGGGCTTATACGGAGCCAAGCTGGGAGGAAACACCTGGATGGCACGAGACCGGTCGATGGTGCCTGTGATTGCTGGAATCTCCTTGCTCATTTGAAAAGTGATGGCAATAGTATCCAAAGGTATTTCTAATGTGACCAGAGGTCAAGTGTGCGTGAGGTGTGTAGGGTGTTTATAAGGTTTTAATAGGTGCTGGGCTCGGAGTACGAAGAGATGCGCGAATATCCAGATAAGCTGCACCTCGATAAGTGACGGCCTCAGTGCACTCAGTCCCAAAAGCAGATCTGCCTAAATACTCGATATTTGAGAAAACAGTACTGGGAGATCAGTTCTGGGGATCAGTTCTGGCAGGTCAGTCCGGGGAGACTTTTCGGGAAATTCACATAGGTATAGACTTGCATTGTTTTCATGCTTTTTATTTTCATGATTCTTTTATGCTTTTTTATGCTTTTTTATTCTTTTTTATTCCTTTTTTCTTATTTTTGCTTTTTTTCTTTTTTCATGCTTTTTCATGCTATTTTCTTTTTTCATGCTTTTTCATGCTATTTTCTTTTTTCATGCTTCTTCATGCTTTTTTATGCTTTACTTTAGATCCTCTACGAGATCTCTTGTTTTCATCTATTGTTTCACGAAGCACGTGGCCACGTAAGACTGTATCGCCGCGACGCGCGGTTTAGGTCCACCACGCAAGAAACCATTCATGGCAATAAACTATTGGAACCATCAGTTGCAGCCAAAAACAGAGCTTATTGGAATACGGAAAAGCGGATTGTGTAAGAGTCTCTGTATGATCATCCCCTTGGTCCTGCACAAAAAATAAAACGAAATACAACCTAGCAATGTATTCTACTGTTATACAAGTGTATTGTTACTGTTACTGTTCTGCTGCTATTGTTCTACGCTACTGTTCTACTGCTACACTACAGTGTACACTGATGTCAGGTCTACCTACATAATGTATAGGCCCACTTTTCAGTGGGTTTATAAAAATTTATTAAAAAAAACCCACCTTCAATCCAATGCGGCAATTCCAACCCACTCACTCTCTTTTTCTTTTTTTTTGTGGCCTGCTGGATAATCCGACGGTCCGTGTTTCCAAATCTCACGTTTACATTGTATTTGATTTTCGCCAAAAGACCCCGTTTTCAGGGCTAAGTTCGCGCATTTACACGCTATACAAAAATACGCACAATAGGCCTGGCTTAGCTTTTTCAACATCCCCACTCTCCCCATACATTGCATCCCTCCAACTCTATAATCCGCAACCTTCCAAATGAACTTCTTGCGGCGCCGTAATGGCCACAACAATGCAAGCGGCTCCGAAGACGAAGGAGTGCTGCAGATCCACAAGTCTAGAAAGCCTCCCAACACAGCTTTCCGCCAGCAACGACTCAAGGCCTGGCAGCCCATCCTTACGCCCAAGACGGTGATCCCGCTTCTTTTTCTTGTGGCGGCCATTTTCGCTCCCTTGGGCGTGGTTTTGATTTGGGCAACTTACAACGTGGAAAACTTGTCCATCAACTACACTCGGTGTGCCGAGGAGGCGCTGTCCGAGTTCCGCCTGGTACCTTCCAAATACACAAACTGGCACTTCCAGCACAAGAATGAAAACCCCAAGTTCAAGTGGAGAACCACCTCTAGCAAGGATTCCAATGGCGATACTGCAACCACGTGCCACTTGCAATTCAACTTGCCTCATGACATAAGTCCTCCCATTTTCTTGTACTACCGCTTAACCAATTTCTTCCAGAACCACCGGAAGTATGTGGAGTCGTACGATATCAGCCAGATTGGCGGCAACAGTGTATCGGCTGGCGATTTGACCTCCAACTGTGACCCTATCCGTCAACGTGACGGAAAGCCCGTATACCCATGCGGGCTCATAGCCAACTCCTTGTTCAACGACACGTTTTCCAACCCCGTTCTTCTAAACCCTACAGGTGGCCTGGCTAATGAAACCTATGTGCTTTCCTCGGACGATATCTCCTGGGCTTCTGACCGCAAACACCGGTTCAAGAAGACTTCATATAAGGCCTCCGACGTGGTACCTCCCCCCAACTGGGCCAAGAAGTACCCCAATGGCTACACAGACGAAAACCTTCCTGATCTTTCCCAGATGCAACACTTGCAAAATTGGATGCGCACGGCAGCATTGCCCACCTTCTTGAAGTTGTACTCAAAGAATACCACCCAGACGTTTTCCTCCGGCACATACGAGATCGAGATCGGCTTGAACTATCCTGTTTCGAGTTACGGCGGCACCAAGTCTTTGTTGATCACCACCAACTCCATCTTAGGTGGCCGCAACATGAGTTTGGGCATAATCTACGTCGTGGTGGCTGTTCTCTGCTTGACCTGCGCAGTTGCGTTCTTCTTGCAGTACCTCATCAAGCCAAGAAGAATAGGTGACCATAACTTCTTGCAAGGCGGTGGCAGAGAGGGGCCCGCAATGCGTGAACAGTTGTAAGGAAGTGAGGGGATTACCTATCGAGACCAAGCAGAGTGAAGATCAATGGGTGAACTGGCGAAGCTGGCGGGAATGGTGAACATGAAAGCTGGCCAGAAAGGTCTCTATATTACCCACGAACCCAACTCAGCTTACGCGTATTCGGACATTTGCACAACCATCCATTTATGGAGAGTATCGAAGAGAGGTGAACGATGTGGAGTTAAGTGAAGAAGGCTTGAAATTTGTCCGACTTGCAATCGCATAACAATATAAGAACTAAAGAAGACTACCGTTAAGCCTCATGAAAAAGCATTTGAGTTCAGAACAGGCATTTGGGTCTTGACCTGTGTCTAAGGACCTACCCAATACTCAATGACTTGATTTCCTTAGTAATATGTAGTAGCGCGCGCTTTACCCTTGGGCTTGAGTGTGTAGTGCCCTCACCACTAAATCAAATTTGTCCGTTCTCTGAGACTGAGATATTAGCGGGCAACTCCATTGCAACATAAAGCATCCCACCCATTCAGAACCTTTCAGCAAATTAGATTGCAGATCCCAATCCAGACCTCGGAAACACCTATCAGTTTTGCATCTGGCGGTCCCCCCAAAATGAACGTCAATCCCCATCTCCAATATTTACATGGCCAGTCCCAGCACCAGCAGAACCAGCACCAACAGAAGCTGCAACTGCAACAGTCTCCCTCCCAGAGTGGGCAGTCTCCTCAGATCTCTCAGTTACAGATGCAACAACAGCGTCAGTTACAACAGCAAAGACAACAATTGATCAACCAACATCATCAACAACAACAGCAGCATCAGCAGCAGCAGCAACAGCAACAACAACAACAACAACAACAGCAACAACAGCCCCACAGCACAGGAAACACGCTATTGGCCACACTCAATGCCGGCATGGATGGCGGCCAGAAGATGGTCAATAGTGCGGGGCCCAATGCATTGAACTACTCCCAAAACGGTAACCCTTTGTTGCTGATACAGCTGCAGATGCCCCATCATAGGTTTGCCACTCAGTCACAGCCACAGTCCCAGCAGCAGCAACATTCACAACAACAGCATCTCATGCCTCAGCAACTCCCGCTGCAGACCCAACAACAGGTGCCCATCATCAAAGAGGTGTGGAACTACAACTTGGAGTATGAGTTCAACCACTTGAGATCTTTCATAAATGATAAAACAGCATCTGTGTTCATTTCTATCCATCAGGAGATCCCCGGAATTGTGGCAAGACCCGTGGGGACGTTTAAATCGTCGTCCGACTACCATTTCCAGACATTGCGTCTGAACTCGGACTTGTTGAACCTCATTCAGTTGTCATTCTGTGCCGTACAAATCAAAAATAATGAAATCAGCAATTCCGTCATTTGGCAATTTAACTTTCATTACGATTTGAGTGAACAAATGTTCAACGAGGAGCACTTGTCCATGCTTTCCCTGACGTCTCAGATCAACTTTGCATCTCACGCGACACAAGGAATCCCCCAATTGGCTTTTGCAGAGTTGATGATGGAAAGTGGTTTATTGTTGGATACCTCAATCAACTGGCTCTCGTATCATTCGGGTTACGACTTGGGTTTCCTTGTAAGTTTATTGACCAACGACATTTTGCCCAATGACGAAAACGAATTTTTCTGGTGGTGCTCAAAGTTCTTCCCCAACTTCTACGATTTAAAACACATTGGAAACCAGCTTTTATCTGGTGGAAACAAAAGCTCCGGGTCTGCAGCAGCTTCGTCTAATAACGAGTCGGGCAACAATAATGGAGTCGTATCAAATCCTGACATTGAGAAGGGCATGACCTCCAACAACAAACCTTCAGTCGAGTACTTAGCGGAGGAGTTGCAGTTGCTTCCGATTTCTCCCATCATTCGCCAGTTCTTCGCATCGCCTTCTCTTGGTCAGTTTGCGGGTGCTCCCCCCACTCAGCAGATGACCTCCACTTTACATGCGTACTTGCTAATGGAGTGCTTTAAGGAGCTTTACAGGCAAGTGAACTCCGACATGGGCGTGTTTCAAAAATACAAGGGATTCCTTTGGGGCCTTGGCGATGTATTTGAAGGGGTCAGGTCTTTGAAATCAAACAACAGCAAGAAATCAAAGCAGTTCTATGAGAAAGTTGGCATTCTGCATTAATCCTGCCAATGTGCTTCACATCGGATATGCTTCGCTACACTGGAGACAAGTATGTGTGTATATAATTAGATAATCCGATCCCAAATCTTACCCTGAATTTCACGATAATACCAAAGCCTTATTAGTCTTTCAGTTCCTCAGAACCCTCGTCCTGCTCCTCTTCTCCGGCAACTTCTGCTTCCTCTCCAGAAACCTCTGGCCCTTCAGCCTCATCTTCAGCCTCATCTAACCTCAATCTCTTGGCGCTCTTCTCGCCCTGTTTCTCAGCCTCTCTCTCAGCTCTCTTACGCTTGTGCTCGGCCCTTCTATCGACACCACCAGTTCTAACCTCGTCATCCTTAGGAGGCATGACAAACCATGGGATCTTTCCTCTGTTGAAATCATTCAACACCAATTTGGCGATGGCACACTCGTCTGGCTCTCCTCCCTTTAACAATCTTCCGTGCTTTCTGGCAATGAGCTCAATGAACTCAGTACTGGCATCTTCCAATAATTCGGGGTCCTCCTCGAAATTCTTCCAGCCTTTCACTTCGTAAGTTCTCTCCAAATGCTTTCTTTCACATTTTTTGAGCAACTCAGGAATATACTGTTCAGGGCCTGAGACGTTTTCCACTCTCACCACACCACGGAAAAGAATATCTGTCTGAGAGTCTTTATTGCTTGGAGGCACAATACCGGGACAGTCAATCAAGAAGATTCTCTTCATTAACGTGATGTATTGCCACACTTTGGTCTCTCCAGGAATAGGGGCCACAGTGCACACCTTCTTTTGACGCAATGTGTTGATGATGGAAGACTTTCCTGTGTTTGGGTAGCCAATGAAGCCAACGGAGATTTGTTTTCTGTCTGAATGCAAAGTGGAGAACTGACGCAAAAGCTGGATCAACGATCCTTTACCAAAGGAGTTCGTGATGGATGCGTGGAATGCAAGGGTGGGGAATGATTTAGATAGGTGTTTGACCCAAGCAGCCTGGTGGTTAGTATATGTTATCAGAAGATAAAAGAGCAAAAAATATAGAGAAGTAATTAAAGAAAAGGAAGAAAGGGAATGTCGGATTCTTACTACGGACCTTACCGTTGAATTTGGTTAGGTCCAACTCAAAAGTCTCCGAGAATATCCTGGTGCTGATAAAAACTACCAGCGGCGCAGACAAAACCCAGCCAGAACGGATGGGTCCTCCGAAAAGGGTCCACAGGCGGATATCCTTGATCTCCCAAAGCATTAACAGACAACGATGTGGGCGATGATACAGGATCATCAGATCGTCCCCCTGACTAAGGGCTTTGGGTAAGTAAATAAAAAAAATGATGAATGGAAAAATCAAAGAAAATGGAAAATCCAAAGATTTGAAAAAAAAGAACAAAAAAAAAACACATACCGCTACCCATGTGGGAATCAAGTCACATTTGTTCAACACGTAGATCAAATGTTTGTGGGGACATTCGTCCCGAATGTATTTCTCGACGGATTCACACCGCGTGCCCAAAGGATCACGGGCATCTAAGACGTGAATAACCACATCCGAAGAGTCGATGACTTTATAGAGCTCATTCCAAATCCGCTTGGACTGGCCCTTGTTGAAAATAGCCTCTTTGGCCTCCTGAGTGAAGTCGTCTTTGTCTAAGATCGAGCCTCCCATCAAGCCAAGAGTGGCATCCAACTCAGCTTTTTCCTCGTACGTTTTGCTATCGGCAGTGGTGATTTCTGCCAACTCTTCAAGAGACGAAGCCGCCTGCAGCCGAGGCTTTTTCCGCTGCTGTTTTGGCCCAAACGCATGTTCATACGATTCGGTTTCGATAATCTTGGCCGTGGGCGATTCAGTCAGGTCCTTCTCATCCAACAATGACATAGGCAATCTGTTTCGGCGCAACAACACCGAGTAGGTATCGTGTTTCTTATCACCCATGGCATCTCTGAAGTGGGTCAAAGCATCCTGTGCAATGACACGGGTATTTCCAAACCATTTGCGGTTAGGGTCCACGCGGGCCACGGGGGCATCTGTGGATTGCAAAGCAGCAGCCTTGATGATCTCACCTTTGGCATTACGAGTGGCCCGGCCCGACTTGTACATCAGGAGATGCTTGACTTTCTTTGCATCACGATAGAAGTTTTCTCCCTTGACTCGGAGGTTGCCGTCCCTCTTGTCGCCCTCCTTGGCTCTGCGTTGTTTTTCCTTCTTGTGAACTCCCATTGTGCTGGCCAGAGGTGAGTAAGTAGGAGAAAAGTTTTTGGTGCGATGCCTTTTGCCGGGAGTGTGTAGAAGCGCGATGCCTTCTGGTCCCATGGCCTGCGAATACCGCCCCAGAAGCACCGTGGTGGGTAATCCTTATTTATATCTAAAATCCTTTTGATATCTAACATTCTTATTTTCGAATGTGCTAGATGACATAGGACATTTTGGTGGGCGTGGAGATATCACTTTCATTGTTCATATTGTTATGGTTGTATGGATGTGTGACTGTTATGTACTGGAGGCTCGAGATTGTGTGAGGGTATGAGTTATTCTCACCCGTGGACCAGACAGTCACCAATTAGAGTTCATTAAGAAGTACCCTGTAAAATTATGAAAAGCTTTCAGATTAATCAGTAGAATTGAGAGAAGCATTGAAAAACCAGTAAAGTTATGAAATTGAAAAACCAGTAAAGTTATGAAAAGAGTTGAAGAGTGGCCAAAAAAATTATTAGATGATCACAGAGTATTCAATAGTTGTTAGATTCCGCTTACGTCAGCTACTCTTACTACAGTGTTTTTCGAAACTATTCAAACCAGCACGATAAAACAATTCAAACGACACTAGCAAATTAAACAAACCAATCATTCAAAAGGTTTCGTACCCCTTTAACTCCAGTTCCGTCCGTCTTGACTCTTGATGAATATTGCAAGACCCCCAAATGACCCCAAATGTGCTACATATAAGGCAATCCTTCACAATTAACATTTCAGAATCTTGAATTCATTGAAAGTTGGTGTAAACATTTGGTTTGAAAGACTGTGCGAAGGAATACGAAACACTTTGCTGAGCTGGTTTGAATAGTTTTCAAAAACACTGTATGGTCATTCTCCAATAATTCCTCAGGAGGAGGAATCTGGGCTATACAGTGTTTTTCGAAACTACTCAAACCCGCACGATAAAAAGATTTAAGCCACACGATAAAAAGATTCAAACCACACTGGCAAATTATACAAACCAATAATTTAGAGAGTTTCCTACCCGTCACACTTCAGTTCCGTCAGCACTAGCCCTTCACTGGTACTGTAAGACTCCCAAATGTAGTCATCTATGGCAATCCTCTAGAATTACGATTTCAGAATCTTGAATTCTAATGAAAGTTGGTGTGAACATCTGGTTTGAAAGATTTTGTGCGAAGGAGTACGAAACATTTTGCTGTGTTGGTTTGAATGGTTTTCAAAAACAGTGTATATACAAGAAGAGTAGGTGCGCGCTGGTTGGAAGCCCTTATACAAGGTATCAAGCAGAGGTTCATAATATCTAGATGGGTGAGCACTACCTATGGCGGATCTGACAACGACACATTGTTTGTTTGTAGATTCAAATGGTTACGTCGCTGTTTTTTAGTTTCAGTTTAGTTTTAGTTTAGTTTTAGTTTAGTTTAGTTTAGTTATAGTTTTAGTTTAGTTATAGTTTTAGTTTAGTTATAGTTTTAGTTTTTAGTAATCTCTGGTGCTCCTTGTGTGCGTTAGATTCTCAATATAAGACCACTAGACACTGTTCTATGGCCACTAGACACTGTTCTACGCTACTAATCACCAACGGCAGCAGATGGCATAAAACTCCAAACTCTTGTTAGCAAACTTGACAATTTACCAAACCTATGGTAAAGTATTACCAGATCTTTTTGGTTGGTTCTCTTTGGTTGGTTCTGGTTCTATTGGTGCGCATACTGGCCCATCTCATCAGGTTTGACTCCACCACTATGCACATATCGAACACCATAATATTCCACCACGTATCGTTCACACATCCAATATGATATTAACATCTAAGCAATCACACAATAAACGAGTTTTGAACCAATCCATTCTATTTTTACCCTTTTCCCTTTTTTGTCGTTCTATTTTGTCCTCCCCTAGTTAGGACTCCACACTATCGGGGCCTGCGTCTGGGGACCGTTGCGCACAAATACTTGGGTGCCTATACTTTTGGAGATCTATAAAGTCTATCCACCACCACTGCTAATTTCTGGCTCCCCCTTCCTGGCACACGTGTATTATCTATTCGCAATTCCAATACTTGTGACGGCCCAATTGCTTGGCGTTCACATCCCCAATTGCATATTCTTGTTCCCATCCCCAAACACATCATCTGCGCCTCATCCACCATTTACCCCAGTCTATGAGTGATCTCCGTTTCCTTGACAACTTGTCGCCTACACAGGAGCATTTCCTCAAGAAGTTCCTCTTGGAGGCATGTCTTACTGAGGAGTTGCACGTGCTATCCGAGCCCCGGTGCTTGGAGTACTTGGGCCCGCCCTTCCGCCCGCCTACAACCAAGGAGAGTTCCTTTAGTATGCCGTTGCTCCGCTACTTCTTCGAGCATTTCATCGCCACTTTTCCGTTTGTGGCCATGAACCCAAAGAACAAGCAGGTGGAGTTCTGGCGTGACACCGTGCAGCCATTCGTGGAGAGCTTCAACCACAAGAGGATCTCGGGCTCGGCCCAGCGCAAGGAGAACGTCACCAAGAGGTCTCAGATCAGCACGCGGTCGTTGCGGCTCATGCTCCTCTTCTTTAACTCTATGCTTAGTTCCAAAAAGGAGTTGGAGTATCTCGCCAGTGATCACCTTAAGCCTTCGGACCAAGGCAAATTGGACAAGATCTCCAAGGCTCCCACCCTGGTGAAAGTAGGCTTGGATGCTTTCCAAAGTCCTTCCAGCCTTGAAGACTACCCACTGATGAATTACATCAACAATTACAATATCAACATCATAGCGGTGGATATCATGTCACGGGAGGTTTCTTACGGCTGGAACCTCAACCCGCTCCACTACCTTTCTTCTCCAAAACAAACCTACAATACCTTTGTTATACAGGTGACTCGCCGCTCGAAAGATGGAGACTCATTCAAGTACGAATCTCACTTTATATCCAGATCTTATTCCGAGTTCAAAGCTTTGGAAACGAGCTTGAAAAGCGCCTTTTCTAGATTGATGGTCAACAAGCTTCCTCTGAAATTTAAAAACGATAAAGGTGTCAGTTCTACAATTGATTACCAATTGGCTTCCGGAGCTAGTGAAACTCCTCCAATTGTGGAGTCCGATTCTCTGCAGTCGTTCACCAGAGAAAATGCTTCAAAGTTCCACAAGGAGAAGTTACGCTTAGCCCTTCGTGGCTTCATCAACTCTCTTCTTTCGAAACCCGAGATAGCACACTCCAAGCCTTTTATGTCGTTTATTAATGACCCTTCCAAGAACTTCCATGAGTTGTCCCCCGAACAGAAGGTTGATTACCAGCAACGTGCAGACCTCGAGCACAACAGACTTGTGACTCAAGAGGAATTTCAGGAACACATTTCGAGTGTGGTTTTTGAGTTGTCCAAGAACTTTGAGCGGTTCAAAGAAGAACTTATTAATGATCCGACAAAGCTCTCGCTGGTGTTTGAAGATTTTAGCAAAAGTGAGCTGCTTGATGAAGTTTCTCCACTCTTGGTGTCTTTTATGGAATGGTGCAAATTAGAGGTTGCAGCTACATTATACCAGATATTCTTGACGCAGGATAACTCCAGTGAGTGGTTGCAGAAGTGCCGAAAATTCCATCGTTTGTTTCCGTACAGAATGTGTTACGGAATCTTGAAGTACACTAATCCTATGAAGATTATGTCTCGAATTGTGGACCTTTTACTTCTTGATGTTCCTTCATTCGGCAAAAAGAAACACGAATCAAATAATTTGCTTTCAATGACGTTTGTGATGTTGTTGGATGAGGATTTAGGTGACTTTTCCAAAGAACGGGCTAAGATTTTGGGCCATGCGTTGATGCGCCAACCAGAATGTGCTGTTTTCATTGAACGCATCAACTATTTCGTTAAAAAAGCTGACCCAACGTTGCAGACTGAGTTGAAGGAAGAAAACATGATGGAAAATATGAATTTGTTGCTCACCATCTTGAGCTCTGATCTCATGCTTCCCCAGTTGAGTGAATCCGACCTTAAATTTTACACCGAGCAAATCATGCCCTCTTATGAAGCATACATGAAATTGAATGACAAGGGACCCACTGACAAGGCATCCATTTATTTGCTCTTAGAACAATTGTTTCAGTTGGAGGTACGGTCACGGGACAAGGAAAACTTGAAGATGCTTTGGAAAGAGCCCGAACTTACTCAGCTCATCAAAAAGTTCCTTACAATATTCTATCAACCACTTATGTCGGTGATGAAGAAGTGTGACGTGCATTTGGTGTTTTTGGACTGGCAGCACTTCGTTGATGATTTGCTTGTGGAGCTCACGAAATTGGACGAAGGAGAAATGTACTTTTTAAGTACACCCGAAATGTTTGACCGGTTCAAAAGCTTATTGGACAAGCACGAGAAAACATTGTGGAAATTTTTGCATGACTTATACACTAAAGACGACCAGCAATTATTTATGAAGTTGATTGCATGGATCGAGAGTTTTTTGGTGGCTATACGCACGAAATTCACTACACCGGAGAAAGTCAGTCTCGATTTCTCCACAATGCAGCCCAGTGAATCCATTGACGAGGAGAAATTCTTGAAGGATTTGAATACGAGAATCACGTTTATCTTAAAGAAGAGGTTTTTACTCAAGAGCAGCATTGCCAATGCTGCATCGCACAAGAAAGAAGAGAAAGATTCAGGCAAGAAACCTACAAAAGTGACTACGCATCAGCAGGCCATTAATAAACAATGGGACCGGCTCAACGATCAAGTGTTTGACATGCAGCCACAAGAGTTTGGTATTTCTGGAGACGACTTCGAGGAGTTCAATTTGTCTAACTTGAACGAAGTCGGAGCATTTAATGGGGACTACAAGAACGCCCAAATTTTCCGAGAAATTGCCGAACTCGATAAGGCTATGAGACAGGAGGCAGTTTCGGAAGTGGACAAGTTAATCGCGTCCACGCACTCCCAGATCCGAAAAGTGCTTGAGGCGATTGCAGATAACGAATCCGGTGGCAACCACTAACGTCACACGAGCATAAGGTTAAAGTTCTCTTGGCATTCTGCACTGCCGGCATATTGGTTTAGGCAACATGAGAATCCTGCAATTTAAACAGTCAAACCGCGCAATTTTAGCGCTGAGCTGCAAGTACGGAGGTGACCTTGAGATGTCGCCATAATGACGGAGCGCGAATGTAAGGGACATTGCGGAGGAATGCAGTGAAGATCAGAAACATGGAGAGACCTAGGGTAGGAGGGTAGCGCGCAAATGCCCTGGGTCGACGCCAAAGCCCCCCGCTCCGGTATACACAAACCCAGGCTAGCTTCGCTATTATATTGACTTCATAAGTAATCAGGCCGACTCGTATTTCTCACACAGCAAAGTTTGTCTGAGAGTGGAATTTCAGGTGCTGTTCCTCACTCGCATATGTTGCGTCTGAAACCTGCAGATAGAATTCTTCCGGCATTGAGGTGCAGAAACACTAATTTCTCCTTCTCCCAACACAATAGTCCGCGAGTGCATTGAAATTGCAAAGAGTGAAATGAAATCAGAGTGTAGGCTAATAAAAAAACAAGAGTGAAACTTGAAGCCGGCCATCGCGCTAATTAATTTTTTGCGTGCAAAAGCAACGTGGGAGGAACCTCACGCTGGGCTTTTTACTTTTTCTTGCACCTGAATGTGCATACAGAACGGCCTCTGAACACGACTTGTAATCAAGGCTTACGTTGTGAGCACCAATCAATTTCTACTTGGTACGCCCAAGACATTTCGAAACAAATCGAACACAGACCCCACTTTTCTTCTTGGCCGTCTTTGTATTCATTCTTTAACAGGCCTCCCTATAAACAAACGGATCCCCGCATAAATTGACTCACGGCCCCATATATTTAGGACCCTTGGTACTGAAGCATTCTGCTACCAAAAACAGCTACACTTTGCCGACCCACTTTTGTGAAGTCATTTCTCCATCAACACACTCTTTTATGCTTGACACAGCGAGTCTAAAACGCATCCCGAAAAAATGGGTTTTGTCCTCGTTATTGGCTATAGTGCTAATTGATCTTTTGGCTCTCTCCTACTTCCAGATTATCGGAGGCGTGGTGGAGGTCAACCAGTCCATGGGCAGGTTCATAGCACCCACGGAGTTCCACCGCAAGGTGATACCGCTTTTTTCCAAAATCAACCAGGAAAAAGAACGCTTCTGGCTTACGAACAGTGAGTTGACACACCTCCAGTGTGAGGTGCCTCTTCTGAAGGCATATGCATTTAACAACTCCAACGGCACTAGTGCAGTTTTCTTTGATCCTCGCTTCACCATCTCGGTGTACATGAACGAGCTTGCGGAAACACCGCAAACTAACGCTTCCGAAGAGTTGCCTGAGCTCCCGTTCCATTGGGCTGACTGGATAGATGTTACGCTGGTCAATGCACAGTTTGGCCTCGACCTGTCCAAACGGACCACATGCCAGCGGTTGAAAAATCGAATCCGGGGCCACCCTGACCCCAACCCTTTTTGCACCAACAAAAAAGACCTATCGGACGAGGAGTTGGAGATTGCTGGTTTCCGCAATCGCGACCAGTTACCTGAAGCCATCATCCACAACCACTGCAAACACGAAAACCCCTCGTTCAATGGCATTCGTGTGTTCATGGCTCGTTCATACATCATGACGAACCTTCCCAAACCATACAAGGTTATTATGCTCAATGACGAGTCTGTGGGTGGAACTTATGAGTTCATGGTCGACCAGACTCGTAACTCCGAGCAGAGATTAATGTACAACAAAATCACCGAAAACTTCATCAACCAAAATGCTGACAACATCAATGGCGACATCATGACCATCAACCACTTGGACGTGTACGAGAAGTTGAAGCAGAACATCAAGCCTCGCTTCATCCAGCCCATGGAAGACATCATGGGTATGCATAAAACCGTCAAAGGCCCCCCAGGTTCCAACAAAGACATCGAGCTCAAAAAAGAGCATTTCGAGTACCCCCCGGAGAAAATCCTGGAACAGATCAAGGAATTCGAAGCCAAGGAAAAGCGCACCATTTTTGAGGAAAACTACTTGGACGGCTTGAAGGAATGCTCCAAATATGACGGGAAAACCGAGCCCACATACTTCAAAATGGCACTTTTGGATATCCGTGAGAGAAGAAACGTCATGAATGACTGGGGCTGGCACTACGACTGGCGCTTTTTCAGCGATGCTTTGTTCTACGACAAAGATGGTTGGACCAAGGATGAGCGTGTGGCTCGTACGAACATCATCTTGGAGCGTCTTTTAAGAAACTGGAACATATTCGCCGAGCAAAAGGGTGTTGTATCGTGGATCATGCACGGGCCACTTTTGGCGTGGTACTGGGATGGGCTCATGTTCCCATACGACGTGGATATTGATATCCAGATGCCCATTCTGGAATTGGCCCGGTTGTCTCGTGACTACAACCAGACTCTCGTGGTGGAGAACCCAGCTGAGGGATATGGTAAGTTCTTGATTGATGTGGGTACTTATATCCACAACAGAGGTGAGTCCAGCACAGGCAACCATATCGATGCACGGTTTGTGGACGTGGACTCGGGCATCTACATTGATATTACCGGTCTCTCCAAGCTGGACTTCAACTTGCCCCAGATATACAAGGATAACCCTATTGTACACAAGGAAGATGGAGATGCTAATGCAGAGGTCTACAATGACCGCAGAAAACATTTTTACACGCTTGAACAACTCCTGCCGTTGCGTTACTCCATGATGAGTGGAGTTCCTCTCTACGTGCCTAGCCAGATTGAGGAGAGACTCAGATGGGAGTACACCAAAGGCCTAGATAACTACGAGTTCCAGGGCTGGTACTTCGTGCCCAAGTTACAGCTCTGGATCATGCATCAGAAATTGACGGGTCTCTTCGAAGACAGCGAGATCAAAAAAGAAAATGGCGACTTGGACGTGAACAAAATGGTGGAGCAAGTCAAGAAGATGAGCGACGAAAAGACGCTCAAGTTATTGGAGGACGACGAGATCTTGGCCGAGTACTACCAGACCAGCTCGTTCACCGAGTGGCATCTCCACGAAAAAGATATCTTATTTGATGACGGGGGCAAGGATAACCGGACGGCATTCGAAGACGCCAACACGCAGGAGATATACAACAACTTGGTGGGTCAGATCTCGTTCTCCAAGCCTTTGAGAAAGTGCTACTACGAGTTCGACCAATACGACCGAAAAGCCCATCACAAGAATTAATGGGAGATGTTGAGAGGAAGGCCATAATACGTCATGCGAACATGCCTTCAATTATAGAGTAACGAGCTCATTACAAATTAAGAGAGATGATGCAGAGTACTAGATACATACAAGAGAGTACTAGAGAGGTATAATATATAGAATAAAAGTACTAGAGAACCATAGGATCCGAGGATAACATCTCGAAACTTATACATGAATATATAGGCAGACAGACATAGGCATAGGCATAGGCACATAGACATAGATAGACATAGAAGGCATACGCTACATAGAATATAGAAAATAAAGAGTGGCAAACATGAATCAAAAGATTACACAGAATATAATTATTGTAGGTACTACAGAGGGCAGTGTACTACAGAACATACCTTAGTATACTACTTTTGGAAAAAGAAAAGTAGAGCAAGGTGTTCTTGAAGATAGTACAACCTAGTGATACCTGAAGTCTGAATAAATTCACTACTAATAAAGCAAATGACATACACAACACTACCAGTACATATATGAGGGTGAAGTAAAGAAAGTATGTTGGTAGTAGTAGGAGCTTATGAGTACGGTTAAACAGGGACTATTGTCCTACTGGAATACAATCAAACATTTGTCAATAATTCTTAGCAGCAGAAGAGTACTTTATAACTGTTCTATCACCTTTAAAGACACCATATGCTTAGCTTGGTCTACAGGTGAGTTCAACGTAACTGCAGTTTGACTCTAGCAGAGGTGATCTTCTGTTGTACACTGACTTGTAAGCTCGAAAATGTTCTATACATAGTGACTCTAGCTATAGTAAAGAATAAAGCTGATGGATCATGATAGACTGATGATTTTGTTATGGGGAATAACATGTATTATAGAAACAGCGCTATAGAAACCGTAATACAGAGTAATACAGAGTAATACAGAGTAATACAGAGTAATACAGAGTAATACAGAGTAATACAGAGTAATACAGAGTAATACAGAGTAATACAGAGTAATACAGAGTAATACAGAGTAATACAGAGTAATACAGAGTAATACAGAGTAATACAGAGTAATACAGAGTAATACAGAGTAATACAGAGTAATACAGAGTAATACAGAGTAATACAGAGTAATACAGAGTAATACAGAGTAATACAGAGTAATACAGAGTAATACAGAGTAATACAGAGTAATACAGAGTAATACAGAGTAATACAGAGTAATACAGAGTAATACAGAGTAATACAGAGTAATACAGAGTAATACAGAGTAATACAGAGTAATACAGAGTAATACAGAGTAATACAGAGTAATACAGAGTAATACAGAGTAATACAGAGTAATACAGAGTAATACAGAGTAATACAGAGTAATACAGAGTAATACAGAGTAATACAGAGTAATACAGAGTAATACAGAGTAATACAGAGTAATACAGAGTAATACAGAGTAATACAGAGTAATACAGAGTAATACAGAGTAATACAGAGTAATACAGAGTAATACAGAGTAATACAGAGTAATACAGAGTAATACAGAGTAATACAGAGTAATACAGAGTAATACAGAGTAATACAGAGTAATACAGAGTAATACAGAGTAATACAGAGTAATACAGAGTAATACAGAGTAATACAGAGTAATACAGAGTAATACAGAGAATGCAAATAAAGTGCTGTGGAGTGGGTGCTGTGGAGTGTCCGTGGACATCTATGAAACATCCCAATTTGTACTAAAAGGGTCCGAATCATAGAGTACTATAGAGGGTTGGAGGGAGCATGAAGAGCAGAGGTAATGGAGTACTAGAGTAGTGGTTGTTGCAGAGCTCGCAACCAGAAATATAAAGGCTAGTGGAGTTTAATAGAGGCACTGAAGTCGGTTTGTGAATCATTAGTATTTAAAGTAGTGTTAGTGGTGCTTGCAAAGCTAATATGCAATAGTAATGATTTTCAATAGGCACTTATGTACTAGATACCAGAATATTTCCTAGGGGATTCAGGAGCCCAGGGTTTCATGCCCACATACCCCTTTTTTTCCACCATATATCCGTCCGTATACTCAATCATCTTGCGGTTGAAAAAATTGGACCGGTAGTCACAGGGGTTGGTCAGAGGCTGCACCTCTTCGATGCTGTGCACTTCCACGTTTTTCATAAGGTCTTTCGGAAAGTTTTTCAAGCCCTTTGTCCAAATCATAAAAAGCTTTGGCTCGGACTTGGTTCCATATATCCAAAACTGGAGGATAGCCCGAGGACTTTTGGCGTGCTGCTTGAGTTCTCGTTGGACTTATTTGATACGATTCAGGTGCAGAAAATCTCAGATTGACAAGCTTACCATTTTCACTGTTTTGGCCATAGATAGTGCCCAGTGGCTAGTGTACTGTCGCCAGTTACAGCCTACCGTGAATACACTGTTATTTCTAAATTGGCAGATCGAGTGGCCAACTGGGACAAGTATGTGCGAGTCCAATATGGAGAAGTTGACTGCGGCACTAATGGGCCGAGATCAGCTCTCGTCGGATGAGTTATGTTCTCGCAGAACTCTCTTGATTAGATCCAGGAAAATCTCGAATCAGCTAGTCACTGGGTACAGAAGCCAGGTCCTAGATCCTGTACTAACTATGCTCCTGTACTAATACTATGCTCCTGTACTAATACTATGTACTCTTTCTTCACTGACCAGAAGGGACTGTGTGAGTTTGGCCTGGGCAGTTGCTCTGCGATCTGAGCGGGATTTTCAACGAAATCCTGGATAAGCTCCAATACTTTGCCAGGTAATAGTAAACGTTCAATTCTACCCTGGTACCTCGTGCAATGTTACGGAAGGCTATTGTTGGGATTGGAGCAAGATTTGATGATCTATGGAAGTCCTAGTTCTCTGAGTAACCGACGGAGTCTGGTGAACCTGACGGAGTGACTGACTTAAGAGGCTCTCTAATAGTACGTACTCCACTACACTCATTATGATCTAAACAACCTTACACATTGACTGTACTCTCTCCCTCTACTGCTCTGTACTAAAATACACCGACATTATTGGTACTGGTTTATCGCAGACATAAGACAACACTACAAGCCTAGAGCATAATTACAGGGCACATAGAAATACCAGGACACATAGAAATACCAGGACACTACTACATCCCACGTACCAACACTACCCGTAGAGTACTATGCTGGAACTATGGGGCTGCCGGAACATATCCCAAGATTGTATTTTCAAATAATGTACTTTTCTACTTAAACAGAAAGCATGGCCAGGATCAGTGCTTAGAGTGGAGGGGCCTGTAGTGGAGTTGCATCTGGTGACATTGGTGCGAATCTTGTATTAGTCACATGATGGAGTACTAGATAACAACTGAAGAAATTAGTGTGGAGTCTAAGACACAGGGTATCATAACCATCCTGAACCATAGAGAATGACCTATATGATCAACCTTGCAGCATTGCCTGAAGGTGCAGCGTTGGCCGAGTTGCAAAATCCGGTATATAAGTGGGCCGATGAATGGTCCGATGTTTTGGTGGACCAATTGCGATAAGCGCAGTGGGCCTGTTGAAACGGGTCACGAGACTTCCAGTCATGGCACTCTCCGAAGCCATCTCACCTCAAGAAAGACAGAAAAAAAAAACCTTTCCGTCCCCACTCCAGCTCTCCCTTTTTCTTTTGGAACAAGAAATTTATCACCGTCAGATTGGGCACCTGCATATAAGACCCCCTATTTCTGGTGCGTTTCTTTTTCAGGTCCCATGTGCGCAGCGATCTATATATATAGCAGAACAATTACTCGACTTGTTCAGCCGTTCTCGCTATTGCTGCTTTGTCATTGCTGCGTTGTCATTGCTGCCTCTTAGCCGCTGCTTTGCCACTGCAGTGCATTCCACTCCTCAGAGCTATTGTCCTGGTACTCACCATCCTTTAGAGCACATACTATAGTCATGTCAGAGACTGACACCCAGCTCCGGAACCGGTTCCACGAGCACAAACAAGAAGCAGGACCCGATTTGCAATCGGAAAAAGGCCAGTCGGCCGAAGAGATCCTCATTGAGAAGCTTGATCTTTTCTTGTCGTCCATAGAACAAAGGCTTGATAGTTTCGACCAATACTTCAAAATCGGCGGAGCAGACCAGATTGCGTTTGACCCTTTAGATGACGGGAAGAAACCACCTGAAGTGTTGCATCCCAGTGGGTCCAGTAGCTCGCTTTCGCTGGCTACATCGCGTTTCCGGCGCTCCAGCTCGGCCTCCTTATCGTCGTTGAAGTCGTTCTCCATCTATAACCTCAATAAGGTGTATGAGCAACTAAGTACGGTCAAAGACCAGGTGCTCAAGACCTCTGTGTTGAACCTAGAGTACTTGTACAAAACCTTAGATGACAAGTACAACGATCTCTTCAATCAGGACGGCCAGGACGCATTGGAGTTCTCGTTCAAAAACATCGAAAGCAACCGGGAGCTCTTGACCAACAAAATCATTACCAACCTCAACTACTTCGAGCAAAAGCTTGCACATATAGATGCATTGATCCGGTCCAAAACGCCGCAGGCCACGTTTGATTATGATGCTGATGCCCGGTTCAACCACCTCAAGTTCTACAACTTCAACAAGGCCCTCAAAGCCGCGCAGGAAAAGTACCTACATTATTACCAGATACCGTTGGGATGGCGCGAGAACAGGTACATTATTCACGGGTACCGGTTCAATCTCCACCACGGTGAAATGCTCAAGTCCATGTTCCATTTCAACCACAACGAAACGGGCAACATATGGACCCATTTCATCGGGGCACTTGTCATGGTGTATTTGGGGGTGGTGCATTTCCCCACCACCGCAGCATTCCGTCTGAATACCTTGGCTGATAACTTGGTCATGTACACATTTATTTTGGCTGCGTTGGAGTGTTTGGTCAGCTCGGTGTTGTGGCATACGTACTCATGCTTTGCGCAGCTCAAGGTCCGCAATCGCTTTGCTTGTGTGGACTATACGGGGATCACGGTGCTCATCACGTGCCTGGTGATTTCCGCCGAGTACTGTTCGTTGTACCATTACCCCAAATTGCTTGCCTTTTTCATGGTGTTCCTGCTGCTTTGCGGCATGGGAGGCTTCTTCTTCAATTGGTCGCCGGCTTTTGATAAGCCTGAATATCGCCCGTTGCGCATTGGCTTCTACATCACCTTGGCGTTCTTGGGCTCCATCACGTTCCTTTGCAAATGGTACTACGAATGCTTCACTACCTCCTTTTACTTCTACCTGCCACTCATCTACAAATCGTTCGTATGGTATTGGCTTGGAGTGGTGTTCTACGGAGGCCTTATTCCGGAGAGGTGGAGATATGACATTCTCATAAACGAAGATGATGCATGCAGCCATACGCACAGTGCCCTGGAGATCCTATTGGGCCACGTCGAAAATAGTGGGGAAGAGGAGCTAAACACATTACGCCACCAGCTCCAGGAACCGTGCTCCCAATCCGTGGAGACTTCATGCAGCACCCCGGAACTAACGGAAACCCAGGGCTCTGTGCATTCTGTAGACAAGCGCGATTCTACATGCCAAAAAGATGCCGAACACTTTTTGGATGACGCCATCTTGCGCAAGCATTTCCCGGAGAGCCCCACGCGCACTCCGTACCACAAGGATTTTTTCTCGCTCTGGTGGGTTGACTACATTCTCCTGAGCCATAATATTTGGCACGTGTTCGTGGTGCTAGGAGTCGTTGGCCATTACTTGTGCATCATAGGCATGTTTGAGGATGTCCATGGTCTTCACGCCGTAGCCTCCTAAGGGCCGTCTAGAGTGTTTTGGAGGTGTGCTGCAGATGAAGGTGCAGTATGGCAGGTAACCGAAAGCGGCATAGCGTCCGTACGGCGAAAGTAGAGGTTCGTTTTTGGACGAGCCTGTGCGCTTGCTGGGACACGGACCTTTATGAGATTCGAGAAGAAACCACATTCCGAACCTTTTGGACTTTTTGGGACCTTTTTCGAAATTCCAATACGTGATACATCTGAAACATGCTTGTGTTTTTGTGTCTGTGTTTCTCTGTATACTAACCAAGACTGTGTGAATATAAAAGGGATGTTTACCGTCCCGCCTGAATAGTTGAATGGGAAAAAAAATGAAAAAAATGAAAATAACTAAACAACGAAAAAATAAAAATAACTAAAACACAGAAAAAGAAAAAAAAAATAGACTGGTTAAGCATGTGTTTCAAATCCAGACCGCTGGATGATGTATCACCTAAAAATTAGATGTGGCTATAGATGGGATCGATTGGTCCACATGCTGAAATGGTGGAGAAATAACACTTTGCTATGAGGCTGTGAAGAACGAAGCTCCACGTCCAAACACTCAAACCGAGAACCTGTACAAATACGTCTCTTCTAGGCTACTCTCGTATGCACTCCTGGACACCTTACCCTGATATTCTCTTAACCAAAACATCCTTGGTGTGTAGTCTGGTGAAGGTAGCAGTTTTTTTGGTGCAGATGTACTGATGTTCCATTGGAGCAAGGCGATATCCTCATCTAAAACGTCGCGGCCTGCACATACTGCAGTTGCAGCTCCCACGTATCTGCAGGCCGGTCTAGAATGTTTCAGAATGTCTGGCGCCACGCTGCTTTAGCCACTAGACGAGGTCTCGCTTAAACTGTGGACGGAACATAAAAGGCTCAGCCCCCAAATTCCGTTTCTGCTATTGAAATCTTCCTTTTCGATTGTTTGCAATGCAACATCCTGTCCTGCAGACGGTGTGTTGCCTAAAGGAAGGATGTGTCATGAGCGCAAGGGTCGATGCGCGGGTTGTAGACTTGGCTTATACGCAAGATACCGGAGAGAGAGCCCGAGGAAAAGAAATCCATACACCGGCCCCAGGTTTGGCCGAGGGGCATGATGGGACAAAGGGGGGGGGGGGGGGGGCAAATTTTGTGGCTTTGGCTGGCCCGAGGATGGAAGAAGGTGTCTCTCCCTGCACCCTGCACGTCTCCTGTGATCTCGAACCTAATTCCTTCGCTTTCCCCATTGTCTACATCAGACAGTATAAGCGATACGAGTTTGTCTTTGAGTCTGAATAGGAAATAGAACCAGACTTGCAGCGCGGGCGCCTGCATGCACTAGCATAAAATTTTCTGCAGTGCGGCTGGCTCTTTCCGCTTATACACCGAACCAAGAGCCGCTCTGGTATCGTTTTTTTTTGGCATGACAGCAACCTTGTCCTTTAGTACTAATGCAAAGATAACCTCACCAAAAAAGGCAGAGGTCAAAAAAAAAAAAGGAAAGTGGCACGGGGTTTGGGGCCATGTGTTCCCCATTGTTATTTACCAGCGATTAGTCAGATTTTTCCCCGGTCCAGATCCCCACGCTGTGCAAGTATCCACCCCCAACGCTCAGAGCTCATCACCTTTACATGCGGCATGAAGTGCGGCCTTAATGGTGTAGCTACCAGTTTGCGCGGCTTTCTGCAGGATGTGACGAGGAATGAAATCACAAGCAGACAGCTGCATGAGCTGCAGAATTACATAATGATGCATCTAAAATTGGAGAAAAATTTAAAAAATGCAAATAATCCCGTGGATGCTTATACACATATATAAAAGGACCAGGGCCCACATTTTTCGCCCTTTCACCCTATACATTCCTTCCCTTTTTTATAATACCTTCTACCAGTTGTTCCAAAGATGGGTTTGATTGATAGAACTGCCACTTTCGGCCTCGAAGGAAGAAAGTTGAGAGCTGCCGTCACCATCATTGCTGTGACTGGTTTCTCGCTTTTCGGTTATGACCAAGGTTTGATGGCCGGTATCATCACCGGTACTCAATTCAACGAAGAGTTCCCTCCCACTGACGAATCCAGAGGTAACAAGCATCACGTGACCGTGGTCCAGGGTGCTGTGACTGCCTGTTACGAGTTGGGATGTTTCTTTGGTGCTTTGTTTGCTCTTTTTAGAGGTGAGAAGACCGGAAGAAAGCCCTTGATTTTCAGCGGCTCGCTTATCATTATCTTGGGTACCATTATTTCCGTCACATCCTTCAAAGAACACTGGGGTTTGGGACAATTCGTCATTGGAAGAGTCATTACCGGTATTGGTAATGGTATGAACACTGCCACCATTCCTGTGTGGCAATCTGAGATGTCCAGAGCTGAGAACAGAGGTAGATTGGTCAACTTGGAGGGTTCCGTGGTGGCCATTGGTACTTTCATTGCCTACTGGTTGGACTTTGGACTTTCCTACGTTGACTCTTCTGTGCAATGGAGATTCCCAGTTGCTTTCCAGATTTTCTTTGCCCTCATCTTGTTTGGAGGTATTTACAACTTGCCAGAATCACCAAGATGGTTGATTTCCAAGGACAGAAAGGAGGAGGCTGTTTACGTGCTCTCCAAATTGAAGGGTTTGCCTGCTGAGCACGACGAGGTGTACGCCGAACTTACGGTTGTTCAAGAAGCTGTTACCAGATTTGCCAGATCCCAAGTTGGTTTCAAGGACTTGCTTTCCGGTGGTAAGACTCAACACTTCCAAAGAATGACTATCGGTGCCTCTACGCAATTCTTCCAGCAATTCACTGGATGTAACGCTGCCATCTACTACTCCACGGTGTTGTTTGAGACGACCATTTTCCACGGTAAGAGAAGATTGTCTTTGATTCTCGGAGGTGTGTTTGCTACCATTTACGCCCTTTCCACCATCCCATCTTTCTTCTTGATTGACACTTTTGGAAGAAGAAACTTGTTCTTGCTTGGAGCCACCGGACAAGGTGTTTCCTTCTTGATCTCGTTCGCCTGTTTGGTCCACCCAACCACCAACAATGCTAAGGGTGCTGCCGTGGGTATCTTCTTGTTCATCACGTTCTTTGGTTTCACCATCTTGCCATTGCCATGGATCTACCCCCCAGAGATCAACCCTATGAGAACCAGAACCGTTGCCACAGCCATCTCCACCTGTACCAACTGGATCACCAACTTCGGTGTTGTTATGTTCACGCCAATCTTCATGAACACTTCTGCCTGGGGTGCATACTTGTTCTTCGCCGTGATGAACTTCATCTTCGTTCCTGTGATCTTCTTCTTCTACCCAGAGACTGCCGGTAGAACGTTGGAGGAGATCGACATCATCTTCGCCAAGGCCCACGTGGAGAAGCGCCAACCATGGAGAGTGGCTGCTACCTTGCCCAAGTTGTCCCTCAAGCAAATTGAGGAGCACGGTAACCAATTGGGACTCTACGATGGAGACTTTGAGAAGGAGGGCTTTGACGTCAAGGAGGATGTCACTTCTCAAACGTCCTCTTCCGACAGGCCCACTGACGGAGTCTTGACGCCAGAGAAGCCGGCTGGCCAGAACGAGCACCCCATTGAAGTCTAACATAGCACACTAATTTCTAATATACACTGATAATACTGCGCGTAGTTACAATTAGTAATGTCACATTTCACATGTCTACACCCGATTGGGCAAGCGCAGCTAGACAAACCAGATTGCTAGACAGAGAAGATAGTTCATACTGATGAAACAGACTGGGCAGACTAGAAAGAATAGAATGAATAGAGAGACTAACCAGACGAACCAGACTAGATAGAGACAGGACACACCAAGAGAAAGCTAGTACGGATAGCCGAGGGTCACGGTTGCAGAGCCACAGGCATTAAGTAGCAGAAACCAATACGTCGAAACAATGCAGATAATGATGGTTGTGGAACAATTAGCATGTCACGGCACAAGATGCCAACGTTAATTCAGAGAATAATGGGTGCGTAACCCCGACGGGCCATACGAGGGTCACGTGACGCGGCGTTTGCACAGGCGCATCCCAGCAAATAAAAAGCGAGGGTCAATACGAGCGGGAGCGGAGGTTGTTGCAGTGCACGGTCAGTCATTACCATACAAACAAAGGGGAAGCCAGGCCAAGCCCAGGCAGCGCGCACCCCAGATTTCGGACTTGTAGGGTGTCGGACTTAAGCCCAGGCCGAATTATCCACAC
Source organism: Metschnikowia cubensis (assembly GCA_002374405.1). NCBI lineage: Eukaryota > Fungi > Ascomycota > Pichiomycetes > Serinales > Metschnikowiaceae > Metschnikowia > Metschnikowia cubensis. The sequence goes on along the minus strand of NKZA01000033.1, from coordinate 41,533 downwards.
CCAGAAAAAATCGGGTTTTTCTGCCGCCTCGCGACAAAACTGACACTCGACTAAGTCTCGGGTGCGCCGACGCAGGCATCTTTAGCCGAATCCCTCAACAATTTGTTTTTTTTTTGCTTAGATTATTCAGGAGTGCAATATGTCAAAAAATGCACGCTAAATCCAAACCGCCCTCTCCTTCTTCCTGTGTCCACTAAATTTGGCCAAAAGTTTATTTGCATGTGCGGGTCTTTTCTTATATGGCCAACTTGAGTTTGTTTGGTTCTATGCCTTCTTTCGCCTGTCTGGGGAAGCTATACTCTGCTCGGGAAGCATCCTCGAGAGATATACTGCTTTAATCTCCTCCATTGTTCTTGGGGCTCCACCCGCTAGATAAGCTCTGAGGCGATAAAGGTGCGTATAACCACCCCCTAAAAAATTCACTCATTTGGTGCCACACGCAAAACACACAAACAAACCAGGCATAACTCTGGGGCCGGTGGCAGGCTCTTCAGGCCAGAACCCATCGAACTCCGTGACGCCGCTCCATTGTGTACAGGCGCGGCCGCGTACCCCAAACCCCACCATTTTTGGCTAAACGCACTTATCTCCGCACACCATTTTTTCCTGGTCCACAAGCATCACCCTCCTCTACCCCGGAGAAGATATCAACCACCCAAGCCAAAAAAAGCCCAGATCTCTTCTTTATCGTTCCCCCATTTCCTTCTGCGACCCCTGCCCATTTCCTTGCGACGGTTACTTTTAAACTAGCGGCTTTACGGACTTCATGGAGGTCAGCACAAGACAAATTCGGACGTTTTCCAAAATGGAGGCCTCGGGCGCTGAAAACGACCACCTGGACGATAACAAGCCTAGGAAACGTGCCGATGCTGTGACGGTGCTTGCGGATGGCAACGTGCTCAAACTCCAGAAGACTCGCCAGCGTAAAATCTTCAGTTGTGTATACTGCCATTCCAAGAAGATCAAGTGTTCCCGGGAAAACCCTATTTGTAAAAATTGCCGCAGCAACAACATGGAGTGTAAGTATTTTGTGAATGAACGGGTCAGTCGTGGAGGCTCCAAGAAGTCCACCACTGGCCGCAGGAGAAGCAGTCTCTCTGTCAATAGCGACCGTTCGGAAACCTACTTGGACTCGGAATCGGCCGCCAGTGACCTTCCGGAAAGCGTACGGGTACGGGATTCGGATTACTCCAGCTTGACGTCCAATGGCTCCAGTCTGCCCAATAAAGCGGAGCCTGACGACTCCAAAGACCACTTTTTGGGCAACAGATGTAAGATCGAGTCCATCAACGATGCGGTGAAGAACCCGTATCTTGCTAACGACCAAAAGATGCCTGCCACCGACTCGGTGGTCAACCTTCAGAACTACGCATCTGCTTTTGTCTGTAACATCAGCTCACCCAACCTCAGGGCTGCAAACCTCCACCTTCAAAACGTGACTTCGTTCTCCCCCGATCTGACTCCTTCCAGCATGCTTCAGGCACCAGTCATGAATTCGGGGAGCAACAACATCACCAACAAATTCTTCAACACCAACTATGCACCCAAGCAGGCTGCATACCCAAGCTCGGAGGATCATTTTGCATTTAACATGAGTTCTTTCTCTTTCATCTCGCCCAATGAGGAGGATTTGCTCCAGGAGTCTCAGAAAGTGCATGCTGAAAAGCTGGGCAAAACTGGAGGAGAAACAAAGACTGATGATGCCATATATACTGAGCGTAATGGCTTCAATGGCTCCAACAGAGGCTTCAAGACAGAAAATATTCTGGAAACCACGCAAATGATCACCACCAACTTTGTTGACGGTCCTTCTTCTGGTCTGCTCAACAACAACAACATCAGTGCATACTCGAAAGCGTCTGGTAACGCCTCTTTGAGCAACTCACTCAACCCGTACGCTTCCAACCCGGCAACCACCATCAATTACCTCTATGGTACAAATGTCAACTACGACAACGCAAATCTTCTTCTGGACTTGATCCGATATCTTCCCTCTTCCAAAAAGCGTTCCTACGAGTTGATTGACCGCTACATGTCGTCAGTGCACATTCTCCTACCGATTCTTGTGAATATCGAGGAGTTCATTTTGGAACACGACAAGTACTGGACGAAATTTGACCCTTACTCGGACTCACGAACAAATTCATTTACTGAATCCAAGCCCTCGGAGGACCACTTTGATTTCTTGCAGTTCTACACGCTCTACTTCCCCGTTCTTTATGCAGCTACCATCTCAGAGTTCGAAGAGTACGACAATCTTCTTTTGAACCAGGACATTGACACATACCTCAAAGCATTCAACAAAATCTGCCAGCATTACAACTACCCGCATGGGTTCAAGACTATCCCCATACTTTTGGGAAACGTGATCATCCAGTCCACATCGCCCAACCCTTCCACCATGGAAATGTCGCAGATTATTCGTTATGCCAAATTCTTGCATCTACACAAAGATCCTTTGATCACACTCCGCATCACTGACTGGAAAGTCATCAAGTTCCGCCGAATGCTCTGGTGGGTGATTTTCGGCTTGGATACGCTCAGTAGCCACAACTTCTGCCTTCCGCCTGTATGCAGAGCTGATGACTTCAATGTGTTGATTCCGGACGACCATGACCCAGTGTTCAATGCCAATGGAGATTTAGTTGAGAAAAGGCTTAATGTGTCAGTTTTGGTAATGTCCATAAAGTTCCACTATGATCGCATAGTGAGCAAGATTGTCTATCAACTCCACAATGGATTGTCGCTAGATATCACTGAAGATGAGGCTAACGAGATCAAAGACGAAATTGTCAAGTTGTTTCATTTTGTCCATGAGGCCATCTCTCGCATGACTACTCATTACCTGACCAGTCCACCCACCACCGTGCAGGAGATGAACATTTTCCATTTCGTCAAAAACCAATCATGGAGCTTCGTGGATCGCGCCTTGATGTTGCTCCATAAGAAGATCTTGGTATCCGACTGCAAGAGTACAATGAAATCCAACTGCAGCGTAAACGAGAGCTATGAACTTACTATGGACACACGAAAGTGCAAGAGCCTAGCATTGAGTGAGTTTGAAGACACGTATGGCAAAATGCAGGAGACCAACATCATCAAGAATTTCGACAACTCGTCCATCTCACAGCTCCGGTTCAACCCCAAAGAGCCCTTTTCCTATGAGAACCTCCAGAACAACTTAATACCGTCGATCTTGCACAATCTCAATGATTTCCTCAAGTACAACGACTTCATCAAATTTGGCAAGTTTAACTGGTACATCAAGAGAACAATCCCATTGGATTCCATCATCCTCTTGTTGGTGATCATATGTGTGAAGTTCAAGTACGACTTCATCGGGGTCAACGAGCTCAAGATCTACGTGCAGTTGATCAGCAAGGTATTGTTTATCTTCAACCGCAAGTACTTCAAGAACGAGAAGTACAAGCGAATGCTCAGCTTGACTAACTTGACGTGGGAGTACATCTTGAAGAAGTACGATGTGCTCAAGCGCATTGACTTTACTAACGAGTTGGCCATCGAGTTCATGGACCACCAAGTCACTGGTTTCATGAACATGAGCGAGTTGTTCAGCATCATGGATGTACCGCAGCCTGCTTTCATCCAGAACGGTGTCAATATGGGTGCAATCCTCGGGAACGATGGTTTGCCCTCACCCAGATGGCACGCTAAACTGCAATACGACGCCCCAATCAACTTGGGTCCAGATGAACAGATTGACAAGTTGAGCAGTAGCGATAAAAATGCAGAAGATACCAAGATCGAACTTTTGCAGTTGAAGGAGAAGATATCTTATGATTTGAGAAACAACTTTGTTGATGTTAATGACTATTGCACGTTCTACTCTTCGTTGGAGTCGATCTTGAACGAGCTCATGGAATATATCAACGACTCGGGATAATACGTGGTGGATGAGTGAATGAGCTCCCTTGTCTGGGTCAATATTATGGGTATCAGACGCTAGGCCTGGTTGTTCCTTACCGGTGTAGTGTATGTTTAGTGTACTTGTATTGCTAGGATTGTTGTTTTGTATCTTATATATTCTTTTGTAGTCTAATTTTAGACTCTTCTATTTTAAGTCTAATCTTGTTGAACCTTTTTAAATTGATTGTCGATCTAAAAATCGCTTTGTCAATCTGTCAATCTATAGACTGCCATTTGTCGACTTGCCATTGGTCTAGTCTTTTTCGTGACCAAACAATGGTGGAGATAAGGGCTCGTAATTTCCATAGTACAAGTTGTCTCTAGGGGCAGCTCTGGAGTGGAGGTTGCGCAAGTCCAAATGGTCTGGGCTCAATTCTGAGAGCTTGGACACTCCAATCAACCGCATGTCGATTCTTATCTCCTCCCGCAAGAGGTCGATGGCCTTGCGCACACCAGCTTCGCCGTAGCAGGCATTGGCATATAAGAACACTCTGCCCAAACCAACACCACGAGCACCCAAAGCTAAACACTTGAGGATATCTCCACCACGACGTACGCCTCCATCGATGTAGATTTCGATTTTGTCGTCAAGGCCCTTTTCTTTCAACACAGGGTAGGCATCCGCAAGCACTTCTATTGGGGCCCGTGCGTAGTCCAATTGCCGGCCTCCATGGTTCGACAATACCACGGCCTTGATGCCCTTTTCGGCTGCAAGCACGATATCCTCAACACTCTGTACTCCTTTCACGGCCACGGGGACTTCTGTCCACGATTGAATGGCCTTGATATCGTCCCATGTCACAGCCATATTACGTCCATAGACGACATTGGACTTCAAGTCATCATGGTCATTCTTTGTTTCACCATGAGATGAAGCAGAGGAGTCGCTGGTCTCCTTATTGTCTGGATGTGTTTCATCCTTTGACTCTGCTGCTTCCTCTGTAGATGCCATGCGCTTTTCTGCCAACAAACGGGCCTTCATGTCCTTCTCACGACGACCCAATTCAGGCGTGTCAACAGTCACGAAGATCGACTTGAGTCCCAAGCGGTTCACGTTCTTCACGATCGCCAGAGCATCCTCTCTCGACAAGAAGTAAAGCTGATACCATTGCGTCTGGTGTTTTGCAGCCGCAGCCACAATGTCTTCAGTGGGAAACGAAGCATATTGTGAAATCATCTGGATCACATCTTCCTTTCCACAGCCACGAGCAATGGAAAGCTCTCCATCAGGGTGGCCCAATTTGGCCTGCGCAGCCGCAGAACAGTAGAATGGCAAGCTGGTTGGCGTTCCCAACATTTCAGTCAGAGTGTCCACGCTATTGACATTCACCAAAACCCTAGGCTTAAAGAAAATACGCAGGAACGCATTGTGGTTTTCTCGCAACGTGACCTCGTTTTCCGACCCAGACGAGTAGTAGTACCACGCAGGAGCCAGAAGCGTCTTCTTGGCAATATACTCGAAGTCAGTCACAGTAAAAATCTCATCGAGAGGCGGCATGTTCTGGCGCCATACCTCCTTATCCTCCTCATTTGTCTGCGTAATATCGGCAGCTTCTTTAAGCTCTCCAATCAAAGGCCCAAGACATTCAGACGGATCAAGGTACTTGTCAACGAAGTTCAGAGCATGGTACTTGTTGAAAATGGCCAGGGCGTTCTTACCAGCATATTTGAGGATAATAGACTCTCCGCCCGGGTGTCTGGAGATAAAGTCGGTCAAATCATAGACTTTGCCATTGATAACCACCCACACGCCATCTTCCTTGGAAGTGTGTTTCTGCACCTCTTCCACGGTCTGACCCTTTTTCTCCGTCTCCAAGCTGACCTGATTCGTGAAAAGATGCAGGGCAGCAGCGGAACCCACCAATCCCGCGACTCCCAAAGCAAATGCCCATTTTTTGTAGGCCTGCGTTTTTTGGGGTGTAGTGCTTGAGTACCTGCGGGAAACCGCCCGAACAATAGAGCGGGGCCTGACCCACAGGGTTGGCAATCTCAGTGTACCTCTAAACATTTCGTACACAAGCAAGAACACAAATAAGAAAAGTCTTAAAGCTGTTTGTGAAGAAGAAAAGTACTAGAATTTAGCCGAAAGAAAAGTTGTTCAGGCCAATTGCCCTCTGTGAAGTTTGCTATGGCGACTATATTGCTTCCGGTATATCCGCGGGTTAATAGTTCTCAACACTGGGCTGTAGATATGAAAGTCCTGTGAGACAGACGTAACGGATAGTCAGCGGTTATGAGCAGCAGACGATGAAAGAATGAAATTCTCCAAAAAAAAAAATTAAAACCTCATCCTAAAAAAGATAAGCCAGACTAAATGGAGAGGTAAGCGACTTGCAACCCGATTCTATTGGCGGGGCTAAATTTATACTAAAACAAACGTCTCGGACCTGTACAGTGGAGAGCATGGGCTGCGCGAAGTGCAGCAATGTGCAGCAATGTTCTTAGTGGGCGCTAACTTCCTATTTGGGACCTGGTTTAACGTGCGTCTCGCAATTCTTTCTTCTGGGCTATAAATGCCTAGAATCAGCACAAGGCCACTCCGGCAATTTTGACTGTTTTTGAAAGGGCATTGATCAATTGCATCCTTCCCTAATACAAGAATACGTGTTCCCCAGCTGCATCTTTATTCCTGTTCCTCGCCACAATGCCTGAAAAGTCTGCCAAGAAGCTTGAGTCACCTGACCACTTTATCTTGAACGTTGTTGACGATCTCCACACTCAAGACTACACCCGAAGCAGAAATGCGGAAACATGGCTGAATCTCCTCTCGCATGAGGATTACATCACACGAGAACGGGTTTTGGCCCTTTCAAAAATGGCTACTGCCGGAAAAAATAAGCTCATGATCCTCACTTTGAGTTCTGTTGACCACCCATCCCTGCCCCTCTGCTCATGTGAAATCATGATCAGGCCAGCATACAAGTACAAATTATCTGGAGGAAAGCATGTCTCGCGAGAGGATGTGCTCTGTGGCTGTATTGGCGGGGTTTTCTCGTACCCAGAGAACAGAGGAAGGGGTTTGGCCACCATCATGATAGATAAGTTGGTGGCCTTGATGAAACAACCCGAGTACTTGGGTCCAGACGGCTTTATTTTCTTGTACTCGGAAGTAGGGGAGTTCTACGCCCGGAACGGGTTCAAGTCGTTCCACGTGCCTTTGCTCAATATCCCATTGACTCCTTCAGGGAAGCCATTCGAAAAACAAGACCATGTGGAGCTCATTGAGTATAAGGGTTTTGCGGACTTATTCCATGAGTACAGCTCCTATTTAGACCAAACCATCAGAAAGAAAACCCTTGCTGATGGCATTGACCGGCTTGCAGTGGTGCCTAGTGCCGATATCGTGGACTGGTTCCACTTGAGAACAAAATACTTTGGCACCAAGATTTTCGGCAAGACCGAAAACCAAATGGACCCCAAGCAAGATACGTTGCATGTGATCGACCAAAAGGCCCAGCTGGTGCAGCCACACTACTTTGGCCTCAAGTTGACGTGCAAAGACTCAGGCAAAGTGAAGGGTTTCATTGCATGGCAACAAGACTACGACAAGGATAAAAAAAGCGGCGAGTTCCACAACCACGCCGTGGTGCTCAAGACCTATGTTGATACCGAGCACTTTGATGGAGCTCAAACCACGCATGAGCTCATTGATAGCATGAAGCAATACTTTGAGGCCGACCATGGCATTCCGCAGCTCTCCAATTTCCACAATATCGTCATATGGGAAAGTGAACTCAGCAAGCCCGTCATCGAAGCCTTGGTCCAAAAGCACAACTGTGAAACCGGGCTTGAGAACTCGTCCATGAGTGCAATGCTCTGCAACAATGTGGAGGAGGACGCAAAGCTTCGCACCGGGCACTTGCTCTGGGAGAACAACACCAAGCTCTCTTGGTTCTGACCACTAGGTTATTGAATTCAAAAGACCTGTTGAGCCTGACTCTACTTTTCTAATTTTCTAATTTTCTACCTCTACTGTTTCTGGACTTGCTGGCCGTCCTGAACTTGACTTGATTTGATCCAGTATCCTGGACTGACTTGATTTGATCTAGTATCCTGGACTGACTTGATTTGATCTAGTATCCTTGACTGACTTGATTTAATCTAGTAACCCGTAACTGACTTGATTTGATCTAGTAACCTGTACCTGACTCTGACTTCTGATTTTGGACTTTCAACTGCATCACGTGACCCGCGACTCTTCATCTTCGCAGCTACCTTCACCATATACTCCACAATGGAACTTCTTCCCGAAGGACAGAAGAACACCACGGAGGTGTTATGGGAGGACCAGCAGAAAATCAACCAGTTCTCGTCGCTCATCAACAAAAAGGACTCCTTGACAGACCTGCTTAATACCCTCAAGAGCGAAAAGGAATACATAGACGACTTGTCCTTGGAAATCGAGCTTCTAGACGAAGACGAGAAGATCCAGTACAAGATTGCCGACTCGTTTGTGTTTGTAAGTGTTTCCAAGGCAGTGGAAATGATTGAGCAGGAGAACGAAACGTTGGACGAAAAGATTTCCGTCATTTCCGACGACATCGACGGCATAGACTCGCAGTTGGCTACGTTGAAGGCACATTTGTATGACAAATTCGGGAACAACATCAACTTGGAACGTGACTAAACCCCGTTCTATTTCACATATGAAGATGGGGCGTACAACTCTTGGATCTGACTAATATATACATTCGTCCTGGAAGGGACTGTTTATACAGGATGTAAGCTTCTGGTGGGCCTCGCTACACTTTCTGTGCAATTCTTAGCTACTGCCATTTTCTGTTTCGTCTATTATTATCTATCCTCTGCGTTCACCGCATGAAATACATCAATGTCTCTGGTGCTAATCCAGGTCACTTTCTTCATCGTAGTCTGGCATCATATCGAGCAACTGCTGCTCGTCATTTTTGGGCTTTTCGGCCTGAGGGTTGGTGTTTGAGGCCTCGTGGTTGGAATTTCGGCCTTCGCTCTTTAACTTCTTGGCTTCCGTGTGCTCTGGATCTGCAACTCGCTTCCTTGATTCTTGCGAGTGTGCGGCTGGTGCGTGGGGGTCTTGACCTTTGGCTCGCTGCATTCTCTCGGCCTCCCGCTGCTTCCAATGCTGCTCAATCAGCTTGCACGACTGCGTGATCTCCTTTTCCGTGACTCCATCCTCGATACTGTGTAGAATCTTCTCCACCACGGAGAAATGGTTCCCGTTGGACTTGTCGTTCCGAAACCGGAGCATCTCCCAGTACAGAGGCCTGCTGACCTTCTTCCTGCACTCCACTATTCGGCCCTGTAAAGGCTCGTTGAGTTCTTTCAAGAGCTTCCAATCGTCTTCCGGGAGATCCATCTCCGCAAAGTGCTCATACTCTCTTCCTCCCTTCCACACATGTAAGTTGATCTTGGAGGGTACGCTGTCGTAGTCCGGGTAAGTGGAATCCGGGTCGTGGGGATCCATGTCGGGGTCCTGGAACTGCTTGAACTCCATCTCCATCTTGAAATCCACACTATTCTCATGTGCCGGTTTCCATTTCAATAACGTGGCATCCGTTCCAAACACGTACGGCGTCTCTGCGCAAGTGAATATAAGCCCATCGGTCTCATGGAACAACTGGTCCTGCATAGACAACACCACGTTGGCTCGGTACGACAGTTTCATCATCTTGAAACTGACCTTAAAGGGAAAGTCAGGCGAGCTCACAATGTCAGGGTTCTTCATCTTGAAACTGTCAAACGGTTTCATCACGTTCTCAGTAATGTACCCCAACCTTTTGGGTAGCGGGCGGTTGGTGATATCCTTCTCGTTGATAACCAAAGCATCAAAAATACAATATCGAAGAAATGGCTCCAGCACGTTCTTGGTCTCCAACACCAATTCGCCATCAAGTAGTGTGCCATGGTGGTAGGTCTTCCCGTTCTCTTCATTGACCGAAAGAGGAAAGTGGATGTTGGGCACAAAGTAGTATTCGTTCTCTCTGGTTATTAGAAACACGCCCTCGCCCTTCACGGAATCATTGATGAGGAAAAGAAGACACCTCAAGCCATCGGACTTCTCACACACAAAGTAGTCTCTTCGCCGCAAAACCTCCAAGTGGTTTCTTTCAAAGGACACCGGCTGAGACCCGGGGAACTGGGTGCTTTTTCTTCGAAGCAAGTCTGCGAGCATGAGTCTCAATTCCTGGAGCTCTTCGCCCTCGATTTTGGTGCCGGGGATCACCGGCATATCTCTGTCGCCTAGCTTGATCATGTCGTTTAGCGTACGGTATATAACTCTATCATGTATTGGAGAAACTGGGGTCTTGGGGGCTGGTCGAGGTGCGGTGCCTTTGAATGTTTTCTGACCATGGCAACCGCGTCACGTGCCGTGCATATGTGGTGTGCGCACTCGCTCTCTCGCTCTATTGCCCTGGCCAAGCCTCGCTTTTCTGCTCGCTTTTCTGCTCGTTCTCCTCGATTTCCACGCTCTCCTCGCTTTCCCCTTTGTTCGCCTCGCTTTTTTCCTCGCGATGGGCCACTGGAAATCTGCTCACTATAGAGACGGATGCGGATATGAGGTCCTGGGGACTGTTCACACCATATTGTTTTCCACTGAGGGGCTGGTTTAATTCTCGGTAAAAGGCGTCGCCTTCGAGCTCGGCGTCTTCTTTTTCACTGCTCTTTTCACTCTTTTCACTGGCTTCTTCGTTGTTTTCACTGCCTTGTTCACTGCTCTCACTGGTCTCATTGTCTGCTGTTTCGGAACTCGAGGCCTGTAGATGACAATTATGGCACTGCACGTCCGCGAGACTGCCTGGCTCCATGCCTTCCTCTTTTTTGACCTTCCACCATTTGGGAGACGAGTCGATTTTGCACGTAAGGCAGAATTTCCGCGTGTCCACGCTTTGCGACAAGTATCCGTTTTCCTGTTCTCGTAAATTCAAATACTTGTCTATCTTGTAAAGATAGTTGCGAGCCTGTAGCTGAGGACCTGTTGGGCGGTGATTGAGCTTGGTCAAGTCCTCGATGAACAATTGAATCAAATGTTTGTTTTCGCTGTGTGGAGTCCGCTTCCCTTGGTGTCTGAAATTCATCACAATGTCATGCTGCTCATGCTCGTGTTTTGGACATACAAGACACGGCTCCAACTTTCCTGATCTCTCATGGACATGCACACTGAGTGTACTCTTGTTGGCCTGTGGTCCCAACTTCAACCCTACTTTATAGTTGGCCATATCCTGAGCACAAGTCACATGAAACTTGGTTTGTCCCGCAACACAGAGATCACATTCCATGAGTGCTCCTCCGTTGATCTGGCAGATCCCACATTTCTCGGAGTTATTGGATGAAAGAAGCTGCGACACACTTTCAATAGCTAAGGCCGGGGCTTTGGTATTGTTCAAGGCCCACACATCTCGGTGTATGAACCCTGGACTAGTAAGGTTGCGGAACGCTATCTGGTCGTAGCACATGATTCCACACAACAAGTGACACCATTTCCCGGTGTCAAGAATAGGTACCAAGTAGTCGGGGATCTCGAGTGGGGATCCTAGAATGGCCATCTCTCGGTTGCAGGACTTGGCCATACAAAGAATGCATGAATATTCGGTGCTGAACTTGGGGCCCAAGTCATTGGTGCACGCCTCACAAAGCCACTGCTTCACTGGCTTGACTTTCCCTGATATCGCGATTCCAGCACACGATCCATGCACGTTCACTCCGCAATTGGAGCATATAAGCATTTCGTGGATCGCTGCCTCTGAAGAGTCATGTTCTAGACATAAACAACAGTCACGCTCATTGGCTGGAAACGGTAACTCAACCACGGATTGATTGGGTGCTTGCCAGCCTTGTGCTAAAACCTTCAAATCTGTCAATTGGCGATACTTGTAACCATCGAGGATTTGCTCCACCACCTCTTGAGTAATCACAGGGTACACTTTTTTGTCAATCTTCGCCACAGTTGCCATTTCGGGAAGTGTGCCTCTGTAGGCCGGGTTGAAGATGGGACTCGCTGCATTGATCTGGTCATTGGGTTTTCTGCTCCGTTTCTGCGGCACCATTTTCTGCTCCACTGTATTAGGGCCTCCGTTTTCCTCGGGCTTGATCTCGGGTGTCTTGCGGCTTTTCTTGGTGGCTGGTACCTCTTTGGTTGGCTTTTTGGCTGCGGGGGGCTCTTCGCTGGGCTCCTTTTCCGCTTTCGTCGCCACTTCCTTGAATTTCCTCTTCGCTGGAGGCTCGGGTACAGCTTCTTTTTCGACTTTATTGTTTGAAAGTGACAATTGCCGAGAAGTTAGCCTTGGGGCCGGAGCTGGAGCTGGAGCTGGAGCTGGAGAAATTTTTTGAGCACTGGGAACTTTCTTGATTTTGGCTGCGGCCTTTGGTTTCTGAGGGGACCCATTTTGCTTGCTTGTAGGTTTTGACTCAACCTTTGGTAGACTATTTGTCATGATTTCTGCTTTTGGAGAAGGAGGAGCTAGAACGCTACTCCGCGTTAGTGGACGCTCCGCTTCATAAGAGATACAAGTTCCCTCATCTTCTGCGTACTTGAGGATTCTCTCCGCGTCGTCTACCAACTCGGACTCCACCTTCTTCTTGTATCCTCCTATACCTCGAGCAGCACGTTTTTCCACCTCTAGAGGGTCTTCCCAATAAACAGCATATCTGCGCCATAGTTTGGCACATCTGAAACACAAGGCAGTGATGGTATCAGCATCACACTTATCAACCACCTCCGAAACCTCCTCGCCCTTATCGGATCCCCCAGTCACTTTGAACCACTTGAAACTCTCGTAAGAGCTGCAGTGTTTGCACTTGAATAGTTTATCTCTCAGGATAATCTTTTCGTTTTCATAAGCCGAGTCGTCATCGCTATCGATCAAATCGTCCAAGGTCGAGGTGATTTGCATATCCTCCTTTGAGGGCTTCTTTTTTCTCCCGGAAAAATTTCCCCAAATCAACTTCCCTCTTTCGGTCTTCTTCCAGAGATAATAGAACCTGACAATCATTGAGCTCGGCTGCGTCTTCACCTCTTTGGATACGGGGTACAACTCGCTTCCATATTTCTTGACCCCGGCCTCGAACTTCTTCACCTCTTCTTTATTGAAAGTAGGCTCACTAAGACTTGATCTAGTGAATCCAGAGGCGATTTCAAGCGCTTGAGATGAGTTTCCTTGGCAATCTAGGTACGCCTTGAGAATGGAGTCGACGAAATTCGGAGAGTTTGGATGTAGCCCGAGCTTCTCGGCGATGGGGGCACATGTAGCCATGTACTCGTCTAGAGTCTTAAAGTTGTCTTCCTTGTCTTTTTCGGAAGGTTTCCACATCAAAGTACAGGTTTCGCCCGAACCATCATCCACCCCTCGCTCAATGTAGCCTTTGGGCCGCTCCTGCAACCACAGAGGAAATTCTTTCGGGGGAACGTTTTCAAATTCTTCAGGAATCGGCAAAAGCTTGATGTCCTGCAACTCGGCCTGCTTCTTCGAGACTTTTTTTCCGTTTGAAGCTTTTTTCTTGCCGTTGGCCCCCTTATCTTTAATTGGATCGTAGTATACAATGGGATGGCCTTCAAATTCCGGAATGTTGGATGCCTGGTATCGAGCACCCAAAGAAGTGGATGCTCTAGGATAAGGAGTGCGATCATCGGGATCAACAGCATCTTCAAGACGTACATGCAAGCCCAAGTAACGCATGCTCCACTCCTCGCGTAGTCTCCTTTCTGTTACGGAGATATCACTGTCTTTGTTGAGGTATTCAATGGCCATTAGTTCATACTTGGGCATGATGTTGGCCTTGGTTGTTTTTTCCTCCACGAGAGGGTCAAGCGGAGGCGAGTCCTCCTCATGGTTAGATAGCTCATCTTGGTTGGTGGATCTGTTGTCATGTGAAAGCATCAACATTTTTTTGCTTTGATGCTTCAACTCGTGTTTCTTGGTACATAGCGCACATGACCAACTGAAGCCTCTGCTTGGTTTCTTTAAAAGCGGAGGATCAAGGCAAAGCATGTGGAAGTTTTTCTCACACTCGGCACAACTCACCGACTCAGCTGCTGGACACCACTCTGCACAGATGTTGCAGTGCTTACTCAGAGTGGACGTAAAGTTGTTCATGAAGGTTTTAGTTCTTGTTGCTTCCATAAACACAAATTCGTACCTCTTGGATAAAGCAAGAATGAAGTTCTTGCTATTGGAGGCCGGATTGTCCATGTAAGGAAGAAGCGAGGAAGTCTTGATGATATCGTAGAATTTGATCATGTAACGATCAAACAACTTGTCGTAATAGAAGCAGTTTGGGAACGAGGAGAAGTACTCGATTGCGGAGGTGTAAGTGGGCCCATTCTCGGGCGGTTTATAGTATAGTTCAACGTCCAGTTTGTGCAATACATTGACCAAGCCACGGAAACTGGATATGGGGCAGCCATCGCTGTGCATGGACGCGTATAGGAGTCTAGAGTCGCTGGTGTGTTTCAGGATGTCTCGGGGTCGGTAGAACCACTGGATCTGGAACAAGCAGTTGTTGATGTCCTCGGTGGTGTTTTCCGAGATATCCTTGGTTTTGGATTTGAAGCCCATGAGCCGGCCAATGTAGTACGGCTCGCCCGGGGGTTCACTGACCATATATATGAAGTCGCCCTTGCGCAACTGGAAAGCCAGATCGATTTTTTTGCGGGAGGGCCTAGAATCGAGCTTCTTGCCCATTTCCGGATCAAGCTTGGACTGTAGGTTTTTCACCTCGGAGCCCACCTGGTTGGACCAGTTGATGGGAGGCTGGTTGGGGCACACCATGGTCTGGGTTTTGAAGTTAACAAAGCCATCGGTGATATTTAGGCGGAACGAGAACTGATCTCGAGGAAGTATCGGAGGCTGCCAATTGTACGGCACTTTGTAGGCCAGGTTGCGGTCGAGGGGCCCTGGAGCATGGTATGGTGGAGTGGGATTCTTGGACCCATTAGAAGGCGACTGCTTTTTTTTCACGCCTTTACTGCTTGCTCTGGCGGCACTTTTGGTAGTTACCGAGGCCGAGGGGGTGAAGATCAGGTCCATGAAGGACTCGTTGGCCGAGTCCAGGTAGTTTTTGTTGCCTGCGGCCTTCCTCTTGGGCCTGGTGGTAGACATTTTGGGGGACGGAGGGAAAATATCGGGACTAGAGAGTGTGATTAACAGGCGAGGGGGAGGATGGCTACGCAAACGATATGCATGGGAAAATGGGCTTGGATGGCTGTGGTGTCTGTGGGTGGTACCCTAATTTTTTCTCTATGCATGCATTCACTTTTTTTCGACCGGCTGAGGTCCCAGCCAGAGGAGGTGCAACGACTCTTAAATGCTCTATGCATGCCCAGAGAAGTACGGAGTGGGGAGCAGAAGAACGGGCAGAGTGAGGATGGGGTTGGCTTAAAGATTGACCAATACTAGAATAAACCAAAATATAATTTAATTAACGGGGGAGGGGAGCGGGTGAGACTTGGAGATGCCTGCTTCGGTGTATTAGTAGGCACATTTGTTTCTCAGGCTTCACCGCATCTTCCCTTCCATTGACTATGATCATGTTAGTGCTTACTGGTGATTTTTAAAATGTTGGTGCTTGGATATTTGGTGCATTGGTAGTTGAAAATAGTCATTTTCTACATGGTCAGTTACAGACGGGGACTGTAGATGGAGGTGTCTGGTATATTTGGGCACTATACAGAAACTGCGAGTGATGCATTATGAAGCAAGCAAGAGGGAGTGGAATGTGGACAATTTCGGCCAAGCCAACTCCCCAGACCTGATTTTTTCTTTATATGATCATTTCGATTCTTCACTACTCGAATTCCATTTTCACCGTTCCCTTCCCATTCGCATCTTTCTACTCACATTTTCACCCTTCTCTTCCCATTCACGTCTTTCTACTCACATCTTCATTATTCTACTCCCATTTCAATCTCTAAAGATTGTCTCAGTCTTCTCATTTCTCGCTTATTAATTATTGTCTTCCGTGGTGCCTTGCTTGAGCATCTGGGAG
This sequence comes from Metschnikowia cubensis, assembly GCA_002374405.1. Lineage (NCBI taxonomy): Eukaryota > Fungi > Ascomycota > Pichiomycetes > Serinales > Metschnikowiaceae > Metschnikowia > Metschnikowia cubensis. The sequence goes on along the minus strand of NKZA01000033.1, from coordinate 25,645 downwards.
ATTCTCTCAATGTCCTTCATGGACAGAGCTTGCTCCAACTGGGCCACGAGCTTGGCCTTCTCCTCCGGCGTGAGCATTTTCAACGTCTTGGCCGATTCGGCCTCTGCGACCTCTACGACTTCGGTCTCGCTCCCAATAAGAGCATCTGCTGCCGGAGACCTATTGTCGTAGTCTTTTCCTAGCAAATCATGGGCTGCGGCTCTTTCCAGGGCCTTGACTTTTTGGCAGTCCAAAATATTGAGCTGTGGTAATAGCCAGATCGTAAAGAGCCTGTAGTGGTGTTTGTTGACTATGGGGTTTCCTAGCATGATTAAGACAGAGAGCTTATGCAAGCTTCTCAATTTACTCAACTCTTTGAACGACGTGATGTTGTTGTGCATCATCAGTAGCGACCGCACATCACATGGAACCTGGTTAATGGTGCTGATATTGTTACGTGCCAAAAGAACAGTGTGGAGGTTCGCCTGTGGGGGGATTCCACTGAAGTCGGTGATGTCGTTGTTGGTGAGGTCTAGGACGCCATACTCGTGGCCCATGTACTCCAAATTCTCGATGTACAGGATCTGGAGGTTTCGTAGCTGGAGCGTCAATTGCTTCTCTGGGTTGATGATGCTGGCTGCATTTTCAATGACTTTGGGTGTAAGCTTCATTGGTCGCTTCCAAGTCTATGGACCTTGTCGCTGTGATGCCCTTACATCCGTACACCATAGTATCTATCGTAGTCAATAAGCCAAACAATAAACAATGATTAAGTCTCTTTTTTTTTTAATTTAATTGAATTGAGTATGTTTATTATATTTTATTTTAGGTTGCCAGAACAATACACTAGTATATCGTCACAGACGTCACGCTGTTGTTGCTCTCGTTCACGTCCCAAATACACCGTGGGTACCCGTAGAGCCGCAGCTGCCCCCATGTTTTTATATCAGTGATGAGCTTGGAGCCCTCGATTTCGGGCTCTTCCTTCTCCCCTACCTTGTAGTCTGCCGAAGAAACAAATTCCATGTCAAACTCGTTCATGTTCTGGCAGTCGTGCCTGTTCAAAAGCACCGGGTGGTAGGTTTCCAAGCTCTCCCCGTGTGACATTTGTTCTCTCATGGCCTCGAACGGCATCTCGGACGAAATGGAAAACTGCTTGCCATTTTCATCGCTGGTCATCTTCCACTTGCATCTCCCCCACTTCATGAAATCTTTGGACTTGATGTCTCCGCCGTCATGCAAGATAATCTTTTTGAGAACCCCGCCTTTCCGGCTGGCAGAGTCAAGGTTGTAGAGGAAATCGATTCCGTACTTAAAATAATTGTGGAACTTGTATACGGAATTAGGGCTGTGCGGTTTGCTCGTATTGGATTTCATGCTTTCGTGGATCTGGAGCCTGGAATCAAACTTGTGGAAACACGAATCGGGCGGTCCCAAGATCCGCAAAACATCCTGGTTTCTGGATTTGCCTATTTCAATGACTTGGGGAGGCTTTTCACACTCAGGTGTGAAGTTGATGGTCATTTTTCCGGTGCTCAATTGTACATGCACATTATCAATCAATACGCCATTGTTCCGGGGCACTATTATGGGGTCTGGCCCGGATATTTGCTCAAGGTATGAGAAAAAGTCTTCGCCTTTGAAAACCACCACGGAGGTGCAGACAATATCCGCAGCAAGGTCCCAATTGGTCAATTTGGAAAGAATGGCGGTTTCGTCATCATGCGAAAGCAATTGCGAAAGGAGTTCCTCCAGTAAGATCTGGAACCGGAAGGCGATGCCGGGGTAGCTGAGAATGTACACTTTTTTGGAGTGGAACAATCTGCCAGGAAACGTGGGCCCGAAGATCTTATTATATATTTCTTTCAACGTGGGTGGCACCACATGTTTCTTGCTACGGATGCGGGCAAGGTCACTGGCTCCATTGACCTTGGCCAACTCCTCGTCACTGGGGTTGTGGTGAATGATATCATTGAGATACATGCCCTTGTAGACCAACTTGATGTTTTGGAAATCGAGGATTTCAATGAGGATTAATTGCTGCTCGCCGTGGGAGTTGAACATGAGCCGGGTGCTGGACTCGGGCATGTTGACCAAGATGGGGGTTTGACCAAAGTTCTTCTCCGAATACATGAAGGTGCATTTCTGGTTTGCTTCCCGGATTTTTTCGTTAGTGGCAAAAAGCAGTTCTCCCAAAACATACTTGCCGCCCAAGCTCTTGTTGGGGAACACCTCCACTGTAGACATGGGGGAACAGGGAAAGGGCGCTTTGGAAGCTGTAAAACAAAAGGTCAGATTATGTATTGTGTTTGTGTTTGTGTTTGTGCTCTTGTTTCTTCTTGTGTTTGTGTTTTCAGAACAGGGAACCGACCGTGTATTTATACTACCACGAAGGACTTGTTTCAGAGTGTGTTCAGGTGTTGTGGTAGAGTAGCAGCATGTATGATAAGGTATCTAGGAGGTGCGTGCAGGAAAGGGATAAACGTGCGGTCAGTGCGGGCCAGTGAACCAGAGTGAGCACTAAGGCTACTAATACTACTACTAATAATACTACTAATACTACTAATACTACTAATACTACTAATACTACTAATACTACTAATACTACTAATACTACTAATACTACTAATACTATTCCTGACCACTGACTTACTCTAACATGGTACCTCCTAAGAAGTATAGCTACTGATTGACATTTGAATAAAAGGCATTTTACTAGACGTGTATGGATTGATGGTTCCTTTACTGACTGTTATAGTTTATAATGATTTCTTCTACATATATAGACACTATCACCATCGCAGTCGTTTATTATTGCACCATGCGTACATTATCATTATTAATTAGTATTGATCTCGTGACCCGTGAGATCCCCGATTAGTTGGTTGTAGTTTAGATTTTGCTGTGTTCGCTGGATTCGTCAGGCGAGAAGGTGGTACCGTTTGGAGCCACGCCGTTGGTTTCGGTGGGCTCACCGGCCGCCTGCTTGGCTGCTGCTGCGGCCTCTCTCAACTTGACGATTTTGGGGTCGTTGGATCTGATTGGCTCCAACACAAAAGGAGACGACTTGGGGCCCAAGCCATTCGCGTCCTCCTCCTCGTAGTAGGCATATTCGCCAATTTCTGCCAAGTCAACACCCATCAACTCCTCGTCTTCGTGCAACCTCAATCTCAAGAATGGCACCTTGTCCATGGCAAATAAGATGATGGCCGTGACCACAAAAGACCAGAGACCAACGGAGCACGAGCCGGCCAATTGGTAGCCCAATTGCTTGTAGTGGTGGTTCATCCAGCCTCCAGCAATCTCGGTTGCTCCATCAGTTTTGGCAATGTAGTCTGCAGCAAACAAACCAGTCAAGGCCGAGCCAATGAAGCCCCCAACTCCGTGCAAAGCAAAGACATCCATACCATCGTCGATGTTCAAGATGTTCTTCAAGTCCACGGCAAAGTTACAGGCAATGGCTGGCACCACTCCAAACACAACCGAAGTGTACACAGGTACGAACCCGGCTGCGGGAGTAATACCCACAAGCCCAGCAATGGCTCCCATACACAAGCCCACCGTGGACCATTTTCCACCGGTCCTGAAGTAATCAACAAACATCCAGGTCAAACCACCGCAAGCTGCTGCAAGGTTAGTGTTCACACATGCGTACCACGATCTGATGGTAGCATTACCTGTAGAGCCACCGTTGAAGCCGAACCATCCGAACCACAAGAAAATGGTTCCAAACACAATCGACGTGACCGAGTGAGGCTTGTATTTGGGCACCTTACCCTTGGTTACAGGATCGTGTCTCTTACCCAACACAAGGGAGTAAGCCAAAGCAGCAAAACCGGAGTTCTCGTGGACTGGTCCTCCTCCGGCGAAATCCAAAGCACCCAAGTTGAAGAGCCAGCCGTTACCTCCCCAGGTCCAGTATGCAATTGGACAGTACACCACTGTCAACCAGATGAAAAGAAACACCATCATTGGGGCAAGTCTGGCTCTTTCGCACCCAGCACCCACCATCAAGATGGCAGTCACGGATGCAAACATGCCCTGGAAAAAACAGAAAAGAATATCAGGCACACTAGTGACAATCCCTGGAGCACCAAGGACATTCATCAAGCAGAAGTTGTTCAAATTGCCCAAGAACTGTGACTCGCCCGTATGAGAGAACACAAGCGAGTAGCCCCAGAAAAACCACTGGAATGATGTAAGACATGCGGCCATGATGGAAGCCCACAACAACGAAAGAGCATGTTTCTTTCTACTGACCCCCGAATATAACAAGCCAACGCCCGGAATCATGATCCACACGAGAGCAGCCGAAATGCCTACCCAGGCCATGTTAGCCGCATCAAACTGGGAGTTCAAATCGACAGTAAGCGAGTCCCCACCGGTTCCGGTCTGGGTCAACCCTGAGTCCGACATGGAGATGAATATATGAAGTACCAAGTAGAGCTAATTGACGAAGTAATCGACTACAGCCGTAAGTGCAAGCAGTTAACCTCAGCAATATGGAGGTACCATTAGCAGGCAAGACGGGAGCATATTTATATTGCACCCAAACAAGAGACAAAGTCCATAGATAAGATAAGACGCTGTGATTGGACTTTGGTTGCGCGGATAAGGCAGCAGCAGCCAAGAGCACAGGTCGAACGCAGCTGGGACCAGATACGAGCTAAAATGAACCGCGCATGAGGCGTGTGTACAGGTGCGGCGTGTATACAAGACGCGAGATAAAGACTGGCGAATCAGCACCGAGAATGATTACCCTGTTCGTCCCAAATCAACACACACATGCTTAGTGAATATGACTAACGCTTTAAACCCAAGTAAGTCTTCCATGCATCATCCGGACTGCCATTGTCCGCGGCCCTCATACAAGCACCATACTACAATAGATTACACTGGCCATACTACACTGGCCATACTACACTGGCCATACTGCAATCATCATACTACACTCATTATACTACACTCATCATACTACACTCATTATACTACACTCATTATACTACACTCATTATACTACACTCATTATACTACACTCATTATACTACACTCATTACGTACCAGGACCATACACAACATACAATCTACTATGTATTACAGTACACAGACACAATTTGTATGGAGAATATATGATAGGATGAACGGGCGATAAGAAAGTTATTCTTGGCCCCGGTATATAAACAGAAGAGGTGGGCAGATGAGGCATGTGGTTCCAGTGCTTGCCGTGTGGTGTGTAATGGCCAGATTTGGCTTAGAGTCTCACTCTCACTCAGCCTTAGTCAGTCTCCACCATAGTACTGGGCCTGTAGAAGAGAACGTAAAAAATCCTGATTTTCATAATTACAGAATATCCATTACGTTGTGGGCCAGTGATCAACTTTTTGTAATCAAAAAAAATGGGTGTTGTATTTTGGGGGTGGTTGAAAGTACACCTTGGCCCTACATGTGCAACTTTTGCTCGTTTTCTATACTTCTCGTCAAATGTGCGAACTTTAAAGAACGAAGCCTCATAGGAGTAGTCACCCTAAATTTGATGATTGAATTTTGTTTAACTTGTTGGTCACATGAGCACTACTTTCAATTCTACAAAGCATAGTTGAAAGCTTAGTTTTAGAGTATGGTTTTTTGTATGGTCTCAGTACTGTGCATAGGCATAGGCAGTAGAGCAGACAATCAACTTACACTTTACCACACAACACTCCAAGGTCGTCGTCTAAACGAAACACCTTACCCTCTCCACACTCTCTCCACACTCTCAACGCTCATTCTCAACGCTCTCAACACTCTCAGCACCCTTAACACATAAATCAGACTCACACAAATCACTTAGCTCGCCGACTGTCACATTGCATCACTAGTAATACTAGCAGTGTGATTATTTACTATCAGAGAAACACAGATGCTCAAAGATAAGCAGATGCTCAGAGATAAGCAGAGGTATTCACATACTCGAATACTCGAATGCCCAGATCGATTTATAACATTATATTTTATACACACTCTCTGGATCGACCCCGGTCGTGCCCCGACATACCTAACGCAATCTAAATAACCTACCTCACTAGCACTCCACCTTCTGTTCCGAGAGCGCGGGCCCGCTTGGTTCCGATCCCTCCACACTTGCTCATTCGCCCGCGCACGCCTCAAACAACTTGGTAATAAACAACAGCCTCCCCATCTATCCGTACCACTGACTGCACCCAGCTCCAACTCGCTTTTTTCCTCGTAATAAACCTACTTCACAATACCATCGGGCCTCCGCTGATTTGCTAGCTCTATTCTAATACCGTGCGGCATGTCTTCCCCCGATTTTCCCACTGCCATCTTGACGTCCAAGTCGCCGGACGAGGTGGCCGACTACATCCCCCATGCCTTACACTTGAGCTCTACGCTCATCGAGAAGAACTTGCTGGTATGGTTTGCAAACTATATTAAGATGTTGGGCAAGTACAATGCCGATTTAAACTCGCTTATAACCAATGGCCGCAACTTCTTCACCGACACCAACGGCGAGTTTGGCTCCATCGACAAAATCTGGAACTGTGTGGCCTCTTCGGTCATGTCGCAGATCCAGGTGAACGAGGCCATGATCGAGGCCATGAAAAACGATATCTTGGCGCCTTTCCGCTCGGCTTTCAAGGACGACTTCAAATACTCCGAGTTGCTAGTCAACTCCAACGAGCTTGCCGAGATGCAAGAAAATCTAGACGACAAGGACGGGGCGTACCGTTGGAACGTTCAGGCTCCAGCCATACTTTCAAATTTCGAAAACTTCAAGAGGTTCGAGAAAGAATTGCTCTTCAATGCGTTCATCACCTATTTGAACACCGTCAACACGAAAACTTCCAGTTTGGTCGACAAGAACGAGAATGCCATGAACTTCATTTTGAAGGAATACCAAGTCGACCAGGAGATGCTGAAATACAGGGACCACTTCATCAACACCAAGAGCCCTCCTCGTCGGAATAAAGCTGTGTCGGAGCACTCTGCTGCGCCTCCTCACAAGAACTCTGCTCCACTCAAGTCTTCCAGAGCATCCATGATATCTTCGAGTGCGTCCACGGGGCCCACTCCCACCAAGGAAAAGAGAAACTCCAAGTTGAGGCTGAAAGTGGGGTCGATTTTTGGCCGCAAGAAGAAAAATTCGTCCTTGAACCACTCGGAAACCATCCAAGAGAGTGATTCTGTATCCTCGTTGCCTTCCAGACAGGGGACGTTTGTCTCCCGCTCCAACAGAAATTCGCTATATAATGCACCCACTGGAAACGGGTCATCTAAGCCCAAGAACAGGAACGATTCTGCATTGTCCTTGAATCAGACTGCACACAATTCTCCAGAAAAGGCCACGCCTCAAACCCCTGAGCTCAGAGGCCCCAGCTTGAATGAAAAGGTTTTCTCTGAAGGATCTTCTAGTGCTCGTGGTTTGGGTGTCGGAGAAAGCATTACACCTGCAACGGGTGCTGTTTTCGAGAGCCCTACGAAAGAGGCTCAAGCTCCGGCTCAACAATTCATGAATTCTGTCTATACAGAGCCTTTAAAGCCTTCAATACCCGCCGCAGTCGAGAAGCCATCCGAGTCTAATGAGTTTGCAGATGTTTCCGAAAATGGACCGAATTTCGTGAAGTACGACTCATCCGACGAAGAGAGTGATGTACCTTTGGATTCCGAGGGAAAACGCTTATCTTTGCTCAACGCTCATGAACTAGGACAGCCTCCAAGAGTGGATACCGAGTCCGAATCGAGATCCAGAAATACGTCTTCAGGAAAGTACAGCTTTGAAGTTGGCGACGAGGCCAAATCCATCTCAACACCCCAACATACTCCAGTTGTTACCCAGGCACCAAGACTCCCATCTCCTGTTCAGCAAACCGAGAACAAAGACGAAGCCACTCATGCTGCTCCAGCACCTGCTAATACTGCAGCTGCTGGTGCAACTCGGGCTCCCCCACCACCCCCTTCGAGAAAAGTGCACCCATCTGGTCCAGATCTTAGAAGAGATTCGTTGTATTCCAGAGAGCTTGCACAACCACAGACTTATAGAGACCACATTCCTCACCTTCAATCTGCAGACCGGATGTCGTTAGTGAGTCAGACTACCGGTAACTCGCTATTTAAGAGAGACTACTTCCAGCATTTTAACACGTCAACGTCACAGTTTAAGGAAGGATTGAACACCTCGATCGCAGAGATCGTGAATGCGTCGTTCGTCGATGGTGAAGTTGCAAAATCACAGGTTCTAGGTGAAATTGCGTTCAATTTGAACTCTCCAGAAGCTCCAGAGCTACTCCCAGTCCAAATTCCAACCAAGTTTGCAAGGTACTTGTTGAATGAGCAAGTGATGACCAAAGGAGAAGGAGATTCTTATTTATTGAAGAGTGCAGCAATCAACGGCAGAACCGTGGGAGGTATCAAATACCAGATTGAATCAAAGGTCATGCCAGTGTTAGTCAAGCAGATTTGGAAGTTCGAGGAACACCAGGCCAGTCTTATCATCAAGATAGCGTTGAACCCCGAGTTCAGCTCGTCTATTAAGCTTGAAAACTTTGTTGTTTCTGCTGCTTTGGACACCTCGGTCAGGTCTACTTCAGCCATGTCCAAACCTGAGGGTGCCTTCAACAAAGACACCAACCGGATCACGTGGAAGTACACCAAGCCTTTGGAGCTTGACGTGACCAATCCCGAGACCAAGTTGATTGCCCGAATCATGACGGAAGGCCAGGCCAAAGAGTCTAACTCTGGCTCCAAGCTCCGGTTCATCATTGGAGACGGGGTCAAATCGTATGTTGAAATCTTGGACTCACAGAACCAGCCAATCCCAAGCATCACCAGTTTGGGCAGTGGCAACTACAGCTCCTTCACATAGATGGGCGTAAGATCGCTTACCGATCTTCCAAAAAAAAAAACGAAACTTTCATCATTCGGCACCCGACAGTTCAACTAATTAGACATCATTTCGATATATTTCATAAAAGGTCGCTATTTAATAGTGTCCCAATTCCTTTAAAGTAATTTGGAGTGCTTAATGTCCTTCTTCAACCGGTACACCACAACAATCAATGCAGTGATTCCAATGGCCAAAGGCATTAAGACCCACTTGACAATGACACCCAAAAACTCTGAGCTCTGTGACTTGGGGTCTATGACCTGGCTTTGGATATCCTTGTTGTTTCTCATGAGCAGTTCCATCTTGTTAACAAGCTGGCTAGTCTCAGAGTGATGTTGAACAACCTCGTCCATCATTCTTTTGTTGCTGATGCGAGAGTCCTCTGTGAGTTCCTTGTAGTGGGTCCCCAACAAGGATTCAAAGCCATTGTACTTGGCTTGCAAGTCCTGGATCAGCTTCAACTGAGCCATTTGATTTTGCTGCACGGTCTGCAACGTGGATAATAGTTCCGGAAGGCTCTGTAGCATGGTAGAAAGATTCTCGATCTTTTGCTCTAGCTCTTTCAAGTGGGGCTTGAAGGCAATATTATCCAGACTGCCGGACTTGGGGGCTCGGTAGCCACTGTTAGAGATGTCCTGCTTTGCTCTAGACATTCTTTCCATGAGACTCTGGACGTCAGGTGCACCACCGGTTGGTTTGGACTCCACCTGAGTCACGGTGATCACCTTGGTTCCACCGCCCTCCACCACACCATGGTCGTCAATGGCATCGGAAGTGAGTCCCTCCACAACATCCAACTTCAAGATTTCCCAGTACTCCTGAGACTTTTGGTTCACAGATGCAGAAACTCCAAACGTCAAGTCCCTGTTCAAGTGCGCAAACGACACGGCATCGGTCTTGAAACACAAGTTGTTGTCGACTTGAACCTTGAGCCATTTCTTAGACGCCGAGTACGAGATACGGAGCGTAAATGGTACCATGGAGTCCAAGTAGTTGAGGTTGCATCCACCAATGGCATCGTCGGCCGAGTTGCGGATTTCCTTGGAGTAATCATTGGCAAAGATCTTAAGGCCTCTGTTATCCTTGTTGTTGATCAAAAACTGCAATCCATCGAAGGATTTGGGGCCTCCGAAGTTCAGGATATCGCTGGGCACGTCTGAGTCAAGCAACCAGAACGACAACCCGTTGGTGTCGTAGTAGGAATGGTCATCCACGTCCACCTGCTCTGAGTTTCTAAAAACCAAGTCAATGGTCCACTCACCCTTTGAGTTTGCCAAAGGCAGCTTGGACCACAATGAGCCCTGGTCTCGTTTGACGGTGAAACGGCCGGACTCAAAGTCCAAGTTATTTCTGAGATCCCACTTGTCTAAGAAATCCAGTCTGCTCTCCACCTTCAACAAATTGGGCAAGGACTGACGCAAGTTAGGATTGGCCTCGTCATTTCGCACTATACGGGCTTCCGGGATAATAGCAAGCACTGGCGCAACTAGAGCTAAGATGCTTGTAACCTTCATGGGACTGGAAGAGTGATGCGTTGGAAGTAATAGGGCCGCGATTGTTTCGCGAGAACCTGGCCCCACTAACACCCGTACATTCTGCCAGGCACGGGCCACAATTCTTGTTCAGGAAAGCGGGGGTCGAGGCAGGTATTGTCGAATAGTACGAGCAATATGCCTAACAAAATTTTTTCGATTGCTTTTGCTTCCGTACTTCAACGGGGGTAGCTTGTGCACTGCACATAGCATATGACGTAGTGACGTAGCCTGGCCGCGGATTTCACTCTCAACTTCCTGTACCATAAATGTCTGGACCATTAGTGACTGCGAATGCGACACCCACTCTGATTTCCATACCCCAGATTCTTCCATGTCTTAACTTTCTATTCTCAGAACAAGTAGGGTAGCCAGTATGCAGTACAGATTCATTGAGTGTCACATTCGTTTCAGTTCATTTTCACATTTCACAGTCAGCAGAGTATAGTGCAGTACAGCACAGTAGCAGGTAATATGACCTCACCGCTCAACACTCCCTCTATAATTTATAATGTCTTGCGGACAATGTTCTTGCGGACTTCCCATGTTCCACCAATGGCAAGCTTAGTATTGCCAATGTACGGCACCGGGCCGGCCTGGCCATGGGCCTCAAACTCCCCGGTGGGAATCTGGCCCTCTCCCCTGGCTAAGACTATGGCTTTCGATTGAGACAAGGCCCGGGAGATTTCTTCCGAAAAGTATTGTTCATCGTTCACGTAAATGCAAAAGAACTCTTTGGATACCGAGTGAACCACACATAGACCAATGAACAACGGGTCCATCAGAATAAAGTCCGACCCATTAAGGTATTTGCCCTGGAGTTTAGGCCGGATGTCCTCCGAAAATGCAAAAACTCCCATCACCGTGGCCTCGGCGAGAAACTGCACCTCCTTGAACTTCATGGGCTCGTCTGTATCGAAATTAAGCACACTGATTGCACTCACATGCTGCGCCGAAAGCTTTTTGGGCGACTCGTCAATGAGGAAATGCTCAAAGTCAAACTCTGTACCTCTCTGGTGTAGATACAAAAGGGTGTTTCTGATTCGGAGCTCCTCTTTAGTGGCCACGATTCCCTTCCTCACTCCACTTACCACTTTGGTCTGGAGACTTCTGAAAGCAGCAAGCATCTCGGCCTCGGAGTGTTCCACCTCGAACGCCTGCGGCTGGAACCCAAGGAGTTCCATGGCATTCTCGTGTTTGCAGTAGACGAGGGTTTTGGGCTCGAGGTAGCTGTGGATGCTACACAACACCTCTTTCCCCAAGCCTTTGATCCATGAAGGGTACTTCACAATAAGCGGAATTCCAAGAGCCTTTACATGCTTCTTGTAGTGGCCAATGAGTCTCTTACACTGGGTGATGTAGAAACTGGGCATCTCGTAGCAGTGCGAATAGCCATAGTAGCAGTGTTTCTCCAAATGGCCATATTCACTTTGATGGATTAGATGAAACGACCCAAAAAGTGGCTCACTATAGACCCGAAGTGATAGTGAGTATGGACGTGCCACGGTGGACCCACTGGGGTCGAGGTCAAGGTATGCCACGGCCTTGTGCTTATTGAGAAGAAGACAGTTGATGAGAGCCTTGGCAAAGGTCTGTTTGCCGCTATTGGCCACCCCATAAACGGCAACCGACTCTATGCAATCACAAATCTGGTTCAATGCTTGCGTCATTTCGTTGGGGATGAGAATCGAGGGGTTCTTGTTTGTTTCCGATGGCAGTATTGCTCTAAATGTGTAGTTGCCATATTTCTGGTGAAGCCCCATGAGCTGCGAGCTGAACATAAATGCCTCGGAGATGCCGTTATTCTCATTTCCAAGCTCAATCAACATATCATATTCAGCCAACACTTGGCAGTACTCTCCACTCTTGTCAGTCTCTTTTCCTGTATTATCTGGCACGGATATCGTGGGGATGGACTCTATATTGTCTGAAAAAATGGTGTATGTCTCGCCCACGGGTATAAGGTGTATGCTATTGATAAGGCACCGTCCCCGGAGGAGCGTCAACCTGTAGCATCCTTCAATAAGCAAGTAGTCCTGGTAGTTCAACCCCACAATGATGGAGTCTGGGGTATGAATGGAGTTTTGCGGGGTCAAGTGGATGTTTGAGTGGAACACGATACTTTTGCGAAGGGCCCCGGGCTCTGGGAAACAATAGGTCTTCTCCACCTTCTTTCCAAATGCAGAAAAGGCACTCATTGGTGAAGCTAGACCAATATCAATGGGTCCGCGATGGTGATGTGGGGTTGTATGCAGGAAATAACCAATATGGTCCCAACAATCAGGATCAACAGACCATAGAACCATGTTATTATATTTTTTATTATATTTGTATTGTTTTTTATTGTACCTTGGTTAGATGGTAACACGTGTTATTATGGCCTAGTTTCATTTTGGTAGGGAAACGTTATTTTTATGCCATAGGTAAACAATAGTGTTGAGTGACACACCAGAATACCTTGTAGTCAACCAGTTGCTAGTACCTAATATTTTATTACCCAAATGGACACTTAAGATGGTTCTCTTGATAATGGTTTTTTGAGTACTTTTATGTTGAGTGTATTTTCCTGGAGGTTCTCTGGTGTGCCCTATGTAGAGGTCAATGATCTCCACACCAATGATCTCCACACAACCAACTCACCATTCTTTCATGTCTCTTTGATAATGGTCTTTTTCGTTATCATTGTTTATGCCGAAATGATCTTGTGCAATGCCTTGGCTCCCTTTACCACACTCTCGTCGGTGTACCTGCGACCAGTCAATTGCAACGAGATCGGAGCACCGATAAAGTCTTTGGCGTCGGTGTACAACGAGTATTCGTACTTTTCAATATCGTTTCTGAATTCCACGTCTTTTTTGGCTGCATCAAGCTTCTCGTCCACATGGAGCCCAGTGGGGAACACCACGTTGGGGAAGTCGAGAATGTTCCACAAGCACGTGTAGCCCCAGTAGGTCGAGGTCTCGGGCTTTGCTGCCACCGACACGTAAACAGGCGAAAGAATGAAGTCAATGTTTTCGCTGTTGAGCTGGTCCAAGTAGTCTGCGCGGCCTTTTTCCCTGATATAGTTGATCTGCTGCGTTTCGTGGCCCGTGAGCCCCTTGTCTCCATTTCCAGCACTGAGGAAGGTTTTGGTCAACTTCAAAAGAGGTTCTCCCCCAACCTTGAGCTGTTTCTTTTGCGAGTAGTTTCCATCTGCTGTGTATCCCTTGTAACAAGCAACTACAATTTCCTTCACATCAATGTTCTTCCACTCCACAACCGTCACGCCTGCTTCCTTCAACTTCTTTGCTGCTTCCTCCAAGGCACGCGTCACTGGAGGAGTGGGTCTGACGAAGCCATCATCATAGACTATAGCAATTTTTAGCGACTTTGGATCTTTATCCTCTTCAGCCCTCCAGGGGATAGGCAAGACCTCTGCATCTTCCTTCCAAGGCTCCTTATCGAGAACGGCCTTCATGAACAAGTTGATGTCCTCTGCGTTCCTGGCAAGAGGCCCTAAAACGGGCACCACAGTCTCCTGTGTCTGCTCAACCACTCCACAAGATGTTGTTTTGAGAGAGATTCTCTTCTGCGAAGGGCGAATTCCCCACACTCCACAGTGTCCAGCAGGGCATCTGATGGAGCCCCCAATATCACTTCCCAAGCCGAATACACTACCTTTCATTGCTGCAAGTGCACCTTCACCGGAAGAAGATCCCCCGGGAGTTAAGGAAGTGTTCCAAGGGTTTCTAGTTTTGCCCGTAATGTTGTTGTTGGAGCATATGTGCATCAAGCACTGGGGCTCGGAGGTTCTGATGTAGAACACTGCACCCTGGGCATAGAGATCTTCGAGGGTCTTGGCACTCTTGGGCGACACTTTATCCACCCAAGAAACAAACCCAGCATGGGTCACTTTTCCTTTGTAGTCATAGTGTTCCTTCAAGGACACCGGCAAGCCATGCAATGGACCCACAGTTTTTTTGTGTTTCTCATAATAAGCATCCAATTGTTGAGCGCGCTCCAAACCCTCATCTATAAAAAGTTCCATGGCGCAATTGGTCAATTGGTGTGCGATAGTAGCACGCTTCGCATACGCTTTGAACGCCTTGACGGCGGAAAGCTCTCCACATGCGATCAATTCAGCGAGCTTCACGCCCGGAATGTTGGTGATGTATTTTTCCTCTTCTGTCACAAATTTCTCTCCAAATTCCACCGCATTGATCCCCTTGTCCAATTCTTCTTGCAGAGGCAATTGGTCGTCTGGGATCTTGTAGGGGTCCTTCACTCCGGCAGCAAGTTTGGTCCTGTACGCGTCGAGTTTGTCGGACCAGCCAGCAAAGATTTGTGCGTTGTAGACGTCGTCGGAAGTGGAAGCAAAAAGCATGGTTGTTGAAAAGTGGGGTTTGGCCGCAAATCCTCAAGCCGGGCCTTGGTCTATTTAAGGTGGACGTTTCTCCACATGCGGGTTCTGAATCGGGCATGTCGCACCGGATGCTAGCGCACCTTATCGTTATCTCTTACAATGTGGTGCACTTGTATGCACCGCGCGACGGAATTGTCGAGACTCGTAACTCCATTTTGACCTGGCCCGATAATGTATGGCGTCTCCCTCCTGGTTCCGCTATAGGAAACCCTCTCCCCTGTTCCTTTTGTTCATCCTGTTTCTCCCAAGCCTTTTTTCCCCTCATTCACGATATTCAGTCCGAAATTGCTTTTCCATTTTTTTCTATATTAAGTGTGGGGACTGGGGAGACTGCAAGTTGCAGTTTCAGATGCAACAGCCACGGATTTGGGTGACTATCGACCATCGCCTGTTGAATATCAACTATCTGGCCACGTTTAACGCCCTATTATTCGCTAAGGTAAATCCATCAGACCATGTTCAGTAGGATGACCTAACCATTTGGGGTTTTCGTAGTATTAAATGAGTTCGGGCATAGTAACAAACATGAACATAGAGGATATCAGGCTATACTCGCACAACACTGATTAAATGGCACTAAGTAGACAGTAGAAAACATCAAGTGCAACGCACTACCGCCAGTTTACTGTAGTTATGGACCCTGTACTTAATGTGGAAGACTATATTAGTAAGCACTTATCCATGGAACGAGATCATATTGCCGGTCTGTGCGGCGCGGCCCCTCTTGGTTGCATTAGTCTCCGCGTTTCACGGCCATACCCGTTTCAGTAGTCATACTGTTTCAGTCATACTGTGTGAGCCATACGTGCATGGTGGTTTCAAATATGAAACACTAGCTTTGTGGACTTGATATATAAATAGGGGGGTTCCTTCTCGTTTCTGCCTACAAAAAGCATAAAAGCTCTATAGATTCTTGTGTGCTAGGAAAAGCCCCTCCTTTCACAGTATTGAGTCTGCAATAGCCGTCCTAGCTTCCCGAGCAATGAGTCATTTTTGAAAGCTACTGATACTTTGCTTTAGCTCTCCACGGTACTTATGACATAGGAATGTGGAGAGGCCTAAAGTGTTATGCTGCTGCTTCTTGCTGCATATGAGGCGTGCATGCGGAACATCCTCACCCAGCCTTTCAAAGCTCTCTCCTACCACAGAACACATCAAAATAAAGTCTCTGTTCAACTAAAAATTTGCTTCATTACAAAACGTGTTCTTTTTTCTCTTTATTTTTTAAAGAGGGGACGTTGTTGGGTTCTGGTGACCCGAAAAAAAATACCGCATTAGGAAGGGTGTGTTATGCCTGATGCGCGC
The DNA here is from genome assembly GCA_002374405.1 of Metschnikowia cubensis. Lineage (NCBI taxonomy): Eukaryota > Fungi > Ascomycota > Pichiomycetes > Serinales > Metschnikowiaceae > Metschnikowia > Metschnikowia cubensis. Next base: position 9,543 of record NKZA01000033.1, on the reverse strand, counting down.
CTTTTTTTGGTGCTCAGGGCAGGTATTTTGCACCCATTAGAACAATAGGCGCAGACCATTTTCCCTTTCGCAACTCCAGAGTACTCTGGGCTAGTATAAGATGTGGGCAGTCCACAAATTCGCTTAAGCTCTTTGAAATCATTTTCCCCAAAAATGTCTGTTACTATCATTGTGGTGTTATGTGTTTTGGCTATCGTGGCCGTGCAAATACGCAACCTCGTGCTCCCTCCCTCGAACTTCCCCAAAAATATCCCCACGATTCCGTTTTACGTGGCGTTTGTTCCGGTCTTCAAAGAAACGGATCAGTTGCAAATTTTCAACAAGTACTACAGAGCCAAGTTGGAAAAGTATGGTGCAGTGAAGATGTACTTTGGATCGCGGTGGAATGTGCTAGTCACCAGACCAGACTATGTTGCGCAGATGTTCAAGCAAAACGATATTTTCGAGAAAAGTGGAAACTTTGAAAAGATCCCTCAGTCCGTTATGTCTCAGTACCTTGGAGATAACATCATCTCTGCGGGTAACGAGAACTGGAAAAAGTACCGGAAACTTATCACTGATAGTATCAAGTTCCCCGACTTGGCTCCTCTTGAGGGCAATATCAAGATCTTGCTTAAGAACTTGGACGACAAGTTAGCTGTGACCAAATATGTGGCCATTCCAGATATGATCCAACGGTTCTCGTTAGCCAATATTGGAGACTGTGTGATTGGCTGCAACTTGAAAGATACACCCTACGGATCTACAGTGCATGACCGTGTCAAGTACCTAAAAAAGCAGATCTTTCGTCCCATCTTCATGAATTTCCCCTCTTTGGACCACATTCCTTTTCCCAGCAGACAAGCAGCACGTGAGGAGGTGAAGGTTTTCAAGACAACACTCATCAATCAAATTTTATTGGAGAGAGACCTGAGTAACACTAGTCGTTTGGGATCCAAATTGGCAGAAGGCTACGAGAACGGTGAGATCACCAAGGAACAGTTTATGGATAACTCCATCATTGCCTTGATCGCTGGACACGAAAACCCACAAATCCTCATGACGTCCATTCTCTACATGCTTGCCAAACACAAGGATGTGCAGAAGAGACTCCGTGAAGAGTTGAGTCGTTGTGAAGAGAGCGAAAAGGAGAACATGCCTTTTTTGCTTGGAGTGGTGTACGAAACCCTTCGTATGTACCCACCTTTGGGTCTTCTTGCGAACCGAATCACCAGAAAAGATGTGGTTTTGGGCGGTGATATTGTGATCCCCAAAAACGTGTATGTGGGTCTCAACAGCTTGTTCATTCAACGGGACAGAAATGTGTGGACGAACCCAGATAAGTTTCTCCCCGAAAGATGGGGAAGCGATGAAAAGGAGATTAGTACCCTCTACACCTTGTGCAAGAGCAAGTGTTACCTCACGGCTTTCCATGGCAGAAACAGGGCTTGTCTCGGGGAGAAGTTTGCGCTTCAAGAAACAAAGCTCACGGTGATCCGGATTGTGGAGAAGTACGAGTTTAGCTTGGACCCCAATTGGAAAGAGCGCCTTACGCCCATGGGGCCTGTCTGGCCCGTGCAGTTGACTTTACGCATGAGTAAAGTCTCGGGTACAGTACCAGCTATCAAGCAGGACTAATCTATGCCAACGGAGTGTTTAAAGAATATTGTAGAGCGCAGAGAAGAGTGCCACAGTATAGAGTATTGTAGTATCGAAGTATAGAGTATTGTAGTATCGAAGTATAGAGTATTGTAGTATAAAAGTATTGAGTATCGAACCACAGAGTTTCATAGTATAAAGGATATAGTATAGAGGACCGAATATAAAAGACAGCATAGAGGTCATAGTATAGAGGTCATAGTATAGAGGTCATAGTATAGAGTATCATGCTACCATAAAGTGAGACTATAAAGTAAGAATATAGTGTATAGTATATCTCTATGGTGTCTGTATGGGTATATTTGTACTAGTGGTCATAAATGTATTGACAAATTATTTAGCATAATAAGAACACCCCAGCCAGCATAATATTAAGTACAAGTAAAAAATGCATGGACACATGTCAGGCACGAGTAAACTAGGCGCACGACTAACATTCTGCGCTATGAGTGCAGGAATTAGCAGCAGGTGCAAAAAAAGCGAGTGGTTTAAAAAGCGTTCATAAGGCCCGGGGTTTCGCCCACCCTTTCTTTTTCTAGCAAATCACACAATGGATAAGGCAGTTGAAAACGAAAATGAAACCACCGGGGAACTCCCCGAAGTTTATTCTGCTTTTGGAATGAGACGCATGTTGATTATACCTGTTGTGACGCTCTGTGGGTTTTTGGGCCCTTTAGCAGGGAACATTTACATCCCGCTCATTGAATCGTTCCAGGTTTCTTTTGCTAGCTCCAAACAAGCCATTAATGGTACAGTATCGGTGTTTATGTTTGTACTTGCCTTTTTCCCGCTTTTTCTCTCGATTATTTCCGACCGCTTTGGCCGCAGACCGGTGCTCTTGCTTTCTGGCGCTATCTACACCACCACAAACATCTTGTTGGCTGTTCTTCCTGCAAACATCGTCAGTCTCTATGTGCTTAGAGTGTTCCAGGCCATTGGAGCTTCCAATGTGGCCGTGGGCATTGGTGCCATAGCAGATATCTCTGAACCTCGTGATAGAGCTAGATATATCTCTTACTTCATGGCTGGTCCACAATTGGGGCCCATCTTGGGTCCTATGTTGGGTATAGCCGGAGCTGTGGTGAGCTGGAGAATCTGCTTTGTGATTCTTGCTGTTTTGGGCTTTGCCAGTCTTGTGCTGGTGGTATTTCTCTTGCCTGAGACTCTCCGTTACCTCGTTGGTAATGGCGGACAAGTGTCCACTAAGATTTTGGTGAAGCCTACCTTGTACCAGAAAAAAATTGTCAACTCCAGAAAATACCCCAAGCCCGCCAAGCCTGATATTTTTCTCTACTTGCGTCTATGCTTGAACCTTCCAGTGTTGTGCTGCTCGGTGAGTGGAGCGTTGGCCTTTTCGTGCTTCTATGCTGCCTCGGTGACTTATGCTGCTGCCTTGAACTCCGTTTACGCTTACAACGGCATTCAGATTTGTTTGGCTTACTTGGCTCCAGGATGTGCTTTGATTGGAGGATCCATGATATTTGGAACTGTGTCTGATAAGATTCGGAAACGCTACGATCAGGATGTGGGCCCCGAAAAACGCTTTATCATCCAGGTCTTGTGCCTTGTGCCAGTCTTTGTCTCTTTGATCCTCTTTGGATTGGTTGCTGAGAGACACTACCACGTGAGCTGCTTGATGATCTTATCGTTCATCTTATCCTTCTCGTTGTCTGGAGTGTTAATCACCAACACCACTTACTTGTCTGAATTGACCAGATTACAGCTGGCCTCGTACGTTGCTTTTGGCAATATGTTGAGGAACATTGGAGCCGCAGGCTTTACCGCTTTCATTGCACCTTTAGTGCTGGAGATCGGCTACTTCTATGCGTTTTTGGCCATCTCCATGTCCTGTGTGATCAGTTTGGTGCTCTCTCTTTTGGTGTTGTTGAAGGGTTCTTCATGGAGAGATGACTCCAAGTCGTCTCCTCCTAGATCTTCGATGTCCTCGCAGAGTGAAGTGATTTCCATCAAGAGTGAGATCTAAGTGAGTGATTTCCATCAAGAGTGAGATCCAAGTGAATGATTCCCAGGCAACTTTCGGAGCTTGGAGTGAGAGACTATCTCCAAGGAAACTTTAGCGGTGATTAGCATGGAAGTATATAGAATATTTGAATAGATATTGATAGGTTATACTACAGCCTGCTAAATACTAGTTGCTTGATAAATATTAATGGTCGAAGCGGAAGTTCAACCTCTTGTTTCCCTCGTCCTTGGTGGTCAAAATATACGTCTCCTGCTCCTCGGGGGTCATCTTGTTCCAGATCTCATCTCTCTTCTTATTCCGGGTGACGTAGTAGTACTTGGTCAAGAGAAGAAGGGGGATTCCCACAAGATTCACAATGAAGAGGTTCCGGTTACCTCTGTAGTAGTGAGGCTTGTCGTCGGCTCTGTAGATGTTATTTGCTGCAATGTTACCGAGCTGGACAAAGACGTTGTATAAAGCCGAGCAGATGGATCGACTCCGAATGGAGTTGGAGTTTCTTGACACCCAGCCAACACAGATGGCATGGACGTATGGGGCAGCCAATACCATGGACACCAAGAACCACGTGGGCCAAGCTTCCACCATGCTTCCCTTCCACCATCTGATGCAGGCCAAGAAAGGCAAGGTGAACAACGGCATGGCCAAGCAAACAAACGACCGCTCGTTGACGCGCTCCGAGAACCACGTAATGAGAAGCAAGAAGATGATGTGAATGACAAATTGAGGAATGTTCAAGAGGTTCACATTGAACGTGGAGAATCCCAACTGCTTCATGGTCAACGTCATGTATGGCTGGATGGTGCCCATGGGAATATAGATGATGAAGCCAATGATGTAGATAGGCCACAAGTCGTAGTCTAGTAAAGACTTGAGGATCATTTTTGGCGAAAGCCCCTGTCTATTGTTCATGTCACCCTTGGAGGGGTCGTCTCTCAAGACTCTGTTGACCACGATCTTCTCCTCTCTTTCGCTAAACCAGCCCTTTGGATGTAATTTATTCTTGGTTTGGACTGCAGATGGAACCATGGCATAGAAGCCCCAGATTCCAATGGAAAAGGTGATGAGACCCTCAATCAAGAAAAGCCATCTCCATCCAGCAAGCCCGTGGATGCCCCGCATCCGTAAAATACCAAAAGCAAGGAGAGAAGTGAGGATCTGGGTCACGGAAAGCGAAGTCCAGAAAAACGAGAGTCGTATAGGAAGCTCGTTGGCCTTGTAGAAGTACGAGAGCCACAACACCAAGTCTGCAATGAAGCCACCTTCCAAAGCACCTATCAATACCCTTGTGATGAGGAAACCAGTCCTATTCTTCATGGCTGCCTGGCAGGTTGCCACAATACTCCATGACACCATTTGGATGGGGATGAAGATATCGGGGCCAATAGCTTTGGAAAGAAGTTGCGAAGGGATCTCGGCCACCAAAAACGCAATGAGAAATAGCGTGTTTCCGAGGTTGTAGTCATCGGTGGTCATTCCCAAGTCGTCCAATAAGTTATCAGCCACCGCCTGCGCCAAGTTTCCTCTGTCAACCTGTAAACCGAGAAACAAAATACAAGCCGTGAGGGCCACTCTCCAGTCCAACTTGCGGATGATCTTCTTTTCCTCCTCAGCAGTCCATTCCAAGTCGGGGTCGAAGGCTGAACGACACTCGTACTGACAATCCTCATAGACTTTACTATAATAGGACGCAGTAGCCGGATCCAGGAACGGGTTCTTGGCCGTGCTAAGACTCTCGCTGTCAGAGTTGGAGAGGGAAGCTTCATCCACAGTGACGTTGGTTTTTCCTTTGTCCAACAAGCGATCGCCCTCTCTGGGGTTGGCCGTAACTCCTAAGTATCCCATGATAGGTTTGGTGTAATGAGTATTGGTTGAAGTCTATGAAGAAATCACATTCCCGGACCATGGACACTTAAGTATGCACCCGGGCTGCGCCTGGGCCTGATGGGTGCAAAATTGTGCCATAGGTCGCACCCATTTCTCATTGTGGATGAAGACTGGCCGTTCGACTGTATCCAGGTCCAGGGGTTTGGTTTGCTGTCAGAAGCGAGATAAAGAGATGAAACGGAGGGGATTGCGTGATGACCATGGGTCTTTTAGACTGTGGAGTAGAAGCCACAGCGCGCACATCAGGTACGATATGTGCTACACGTAGGATGCGCATTAATTATAATGTTCAAGCCATTATTGGCTTCCCTTTTCGAAAGCTAAAAGTATGTAGGATGGGTATTTTTTAATGAGTCCAAAATTTGGTCACTCTAATTCATGTTCATTCTTTTTGTTGTTTCTTTGAAGTACATCTCGGTGGGTAGGGCGGTGTGGGGTATGGGCGGCATGGGTGGTGTGGCGTGGCACATGGTACCCCAGATTGCGAAATATTGCAAGATCAAGAGACGGTATGCGCGCATCTCCACAGTTCACATTAGGCATCTAATTCCATCACGGTCCACTGTGGATGTCCCGCATCCTCAAGCATAGGTCCTTCAAGCATGTATAAAAATGATTTCATCTGCCGGGGCTTCGGTTTATATAGTTGTCAAAGCGGGGCAGCGAGGGGCACATGCACCGACGCCACTGTTTTGAGTCTGCCCCTATAAGTCTCAGTAATATGTGCTACTAACGCTATAATTCACTAACGCTATAATTCAGTATCGTTACAATTCACTAATGCTACAATTCACTAACGCTACAATTCACTAACGCTACAATTCACTAACGCTACAATTCACTAACACCACAATTCACTAACACCACAATTTACTAACTACAAGTTCATATGGAAAATTTCTGTTCATTGATCATGATCTAAAAAATATAAGCACCTAGTATACCTCAAAGCTCTATTGGAAGCACTTTTTGTAGTTGATCATGTTGAATCTGAACTTGACGTCTCCTTCGTAGGTTCTCTTCCAGGCCTTGGCCAAGTTCTCTTCACCCATGTCAAGACACTCCACCCATGGCTTGATGTTGTGTTCGGCTGCAAAATCCAACATGTACTGGATCTCGTCTGGTGAGCCAATCAAAGACCCGGAGACAGAGAGGTTCTTGAAGAGCAATGCCATGGGTACAAGATTAAGGTTCTCGCCTGCAGGTGGACCGGTGATGAATCTCATCTGGCCTCTAGCAACAAGCATGTTCATGGTCTTCTCGAACGCAGAGCCCGAGAAAGATGAACTGGTGTTGAGGAGCACATCGAGAGTGTCTGCATATTTAGCATCAAAGTCAGGATCGTCGGTGGCAGCGTAGTGGTCTGCACCCAACTCGTAGGCCAACTTCTCCTTGCTGTTGTTTCTGGAAATGGCGGTGACCTCTGCTCCAAGAGCCTTGGCAAAGAGAACAGCCATGTGGCCAATTCCTCCAAGGCCAGAAATACCCACGCGAGTGCCCTTTCCAACCTTCGCAGCTAAAAGGGGCGAGAACCCAGTGATACCTCCGCAAAGAAGAGGAGCGGCGTATTTGGTCTCCAACGATTCAGGGAGCTTGAAAGCAAACTTGGAATTGAGTCTGATGTGCGAGGCGTTTCCTCCAATGGCCTTTTCCCCGGTCTCTGGGTATATGGCTCCATACGTAGGCACGATCTTCTTACAGTTGTTCTCGTATTTCTTCTGGCAAGCCTGGCAAGAGTCGTCACAGTCAGCCTGGGCACCCACACCAACACGGTCACCCAACTTCAAGCCCTTCTTGGCATTGGGGCCGATCTTGACAATGGTACCCACGATCTCGTGGCCCACTGCAAGAGGGGTGAACGGAACGGGCCAACCTCCTGACACTTGGTGAATGTCAGAGCCGCAAATGGCACAGGCCTCGATCTCCACGTCGATATCGTAGTCTCTGAACTCTTTTGGCGTGAACTCGAATCTCTCGGGCTTCTCCCAGTTGTTGGAGTCAGTAAGACCAATACCTTGAAAAGTTTCTGGATACATGATTATTGCTTTGATTTGTTTGTGCGTTGTGTTGTGATGATACAAAAAATTACTTTTCTACAGTTGATTTCGCAACCTTAAATAGAGGAGCGGAGTTTAGATAATAGTTGCCAAGATGGATGTAACGGAGATGGGGTGCGCAGCATTGCGTTTTGGGGTAAACCCTGAACACGGGGCTTCGGAGATGTACGGCTGTTATCGCGAGGGCGATTCGGAGGATGCTCTTTCCGGATGCAACCTGGGTGCGGACTTGTCCCAATGGGGAGCGCGCGGACATGTTCTTCTTTGCAGGCTCTTGCACGTGACCAAAACAATTGCGCTCGGAGTTTCGCATAACAATATATACAACCGCACTCGGAGATTCCACAACACAACGGAAAAATGCTCGGACATTTGCACCCGAAGGAAATCATGCTCGGAGATTGTATCATTTGAATTTTGCAGCCATTTGGTGTACAGAGACCACTTTACTGAGACGAAATATTGTTTGTGTTGAGTGACCTTTTGGCTAATAATATTGCATCTTTACTATGGGGTTCGGATTTTAGCCGCAGATGATAGAAGTACACTCCGTTGGCCGGTTTACATCCGTAAACAAGAATTTCTAATATCCGCACCTTTATTTTAGTTCGGCGGTCTATTACTATATTCGGCTATTACGGTATACGGCTAAAGTGCTACAGTTCTTTCCGATCACCCCTATTACTTGTCTAGAGCATGTACTTCAATAATGACGACAACAAATTAAAAGTTGCTTAATGCAATGAATGTCTTCAGAGATTTAATATGGAGTTTCTGGCTTGAATGAGACTACTTCTTAATTGTAAGTAACTGGCCATCAAGCTATAATATGTGAGGCTCTGGTAGTGAAGCCATGGATAAATGAACCACACTAGTGTTAATTGATCATATGACCTTAAAACTCTTATTAATGTGCTTTCATTACGCTTTATCAGAAATCTTGCCTATGTTTTGTCACTTACTTAATGGTCTGTTGCACTAGAAAAGTAAATTGCTGATGCTGCTTCACAGGACCATACTAATCACGTGCCTTGTATCACTGCTCCAGAACATTAACTTAAGAAGAAGTAGCCACTTTTCGGGCCCAAATTAGCTACATGCAATTTCTGTATATTGGTATGTTTTAGACCTGGTTTCCGTATATGAATTCCGTTCGTATGTAAATATGGTCAGTGCAGAACTGGAAACCACGAACATGGCACTTGTTTTCAGTTACTTTCTTTCAAGTATTACAGTCAACAGCAAGATTCGAATAAAATACATAATTCAAGCCTTGTAAGTTTTTAGTTGTGAGAAGGTTTATTTCTCTGGCTTCTCAGAGAAGTGTAGAATTTAGTGTGCGCTGTTGAACTTGAGGCATCAGCCCGTGTGAGTGTACTGCATGCTCAAGTGATTGTTTACAGATGAAACAAAGGCAAAGTTCTTGTCTAGTTCTCGTCTAGACTTTGGCCATTGACTTGCGAGAAAATGGGAGTAGTACAGTGTTTTTGAAAACTATTCAAACCAGCGCAACAGAATGTTTCGTACTCCTCGCAAAGTCTTTCAAACCATGGCGTGATAGTTTCACACCATCCTTCATTAGAATTCAATGTGATGAAATGTTAAACCTGGATGATTGCCTCATATGTAGTACATTTGGGAGACATTTTGGAGTCTTTCAATATTAATCAAGGGCTAAGACGGGCAAAACTGAAGTGGCACGGGTACAAAACTTTTTGAACTATTGGTTTGTTTAATCAGGGCTCATAACCTGTTGAGCGTTCGCACTCACTTTTGCATAGTTTGGAATTGTTATGACGTTCGCTTCCAATAACTCTCTTAAATACAGTGAATCAGGGTTCACCTTTAGTCACTAATATGCTTCCCAAAACCAGGTATTAGTGACTTTCTTATCACTATTGATACCGCTCAACCTAGAGCGGGATCCTCTCTATATATAGCCCAATCCCCGGGACTCGCAAGTCCGGAACTGGCATTGCG